>JAOUZG010036900.1:8140811-8189397 GCA_026289955.1 Argiope argentata | reverse complement strand
TGGCAGTTAGTGAAGAAATTAATGAGGGAAAGTTTTGAATATCTTTACAAATCTAACTGGAGAAGCTATTGATCATCATTGCTTTTGTCCTCTCCTTTTGAAAGAATCCGGCATATAATGCATTTAGATTAAATTAGCGGAAGAATGCTATTTGCCCAGACATCGGATTGAAAGAGATTTCGCCAGGCAATAGATACCAAAGTTAACTGAAACATAAAATTCTGTTAAAATGCTATGAAGGTTCGTCCCCAAAGGCGACATTCGGGATTGTTTGGAACCCAAGTTCTTTGTTATTAAAATATGTGGGACAACATTAACGGTTGACGAGATTGTGAATTGGTAAATGTAACCTCGCAATTTTTCCTCATAATTTCCTCATAAAGACTTCAACTCACATAGAATATTTTGTCACGTATATATTTTTCGTATAGAATATATACATTTTTCGTATAGAATATATATATTTTTTCGAATAGAATATACACATTTTTCGCATAGAATATTTGTATTTTTCGTATAGAATATATATATTTTCTCTAGAGAATATATGTATTTTTCACAGGGAAATTTTTTATTGTAATAAAAATAGAATATATATATTTTTTTCGTATAGAATATATATATTTTTCGTGTAGAATATATACATTTTTCGCATAGAATATTTATATTTTTCGCATAGAATATTTATATTTTTCGCATAGAATATTTTTTTCCCTATAGAATTTATGTATTTTTCGTAGGGAAAATTTTTATTGTAATAAAAAATAAAAATCTAGGACATATTAGCGAGTAACTAAACATCTATTTTGTGAATCATAATACGAATTTGATATTTCTCTTCTGAAATTTTTAATATCATTTGCCAAAGGATTCTAAACCTTTTTGAGCTCTTGCGTATGCATTAGGATGAGTTTAATTTAACAAAATATAAGTAAGAAGAAAGATAAAAGGATGAACATATTTACATTTCAAAGTCAAAAATTTTGGAAATCTGCACATTTTTCAGTGTTTCAAGCAACTTTTTACAGGGGAGTACAGTCACACATTTCACAGAGAGCACAGAGAAAAACAACCATGCTCAAACCGGGACACTCAGAACACGAGGAAGACGCGCTACCTCTGTGCCGGAAAGCCGGCTCAAGAATCGTTCATAAGAAGATTAAGTCGTAACGAGAGAGAGAGGATTAAACGTTAATGTCTACGGAGAGAAGTTTCTGAATTAGAAGAGCATAGTTATGGGCCTATATTAGGACTCTGTTCTTTAGTTTCAACCAAAGGTTTTTGCAATGGAGCTCCCTTATTTGTAACCAAATTGCAATATAATATTATAGATGCAAAATTCGTTAGTTCTGTAAATGATGAAAGGCATTTTATACCACGGACACTTCTTATACCTTCGAACATCAATATGCCATTTAAATTTAAACGAAAACCGTTTCCAATTCGCTTGGCTTATAATATGACAATTAATACAGCACAAGGACAAACCTTTGAAAAAATTCGTTTGATGTAAAATAATCCTGTTTTTAGTCACAATCAGTTATATTTGGGATTCTCACGTGTCAAATCTTTTGTCTATGTGACTTTTGAACACCAATTAGGAAAATTGCAAATTGTGTATAACAAGAAGTTTTGAACAAATCATTTCTGACTGCTGTAAAAACTTTAATTTCTAAAACTTTTTTGGGTAATGTATTTTTTGGGGCATAACTTTTGAATATTTTTCACAAAATTATAAGTTTTAAAGATTTTTTTTTAAAAAATTCTCTCTTTGGTGGACGAATTTAGTTAGTTGGAATAAATTCAACAAGAATGTATCTGTTGATCTATATAAAGTGATTTAGTTGATGGCGAGCGAGAGAATCGAGCTTGGATCGAGAACTATCCAAGAGAAACTGCTTTATCAGATCCTGGGGGTTGGTGAGCATAAGTGGGTAGGGGATGGCACCCTCTAGTATTATTATGATTTGTGTGTTTCATTTTAATTTAATGTTCTTTAAAAATATATTTACAAATATTATTTAAGAGCTATTTGATTGAACGATTGATCGTTGTGATCAGTGTTTAGTCGTTAATATAAAGTACTTGAGAAATCACTTAGAAATCTGTGTTTTTAAACAATAGAAAAGAAGATCTACTTCTCTTTTATAGGATTTTAAAAATAGACTGATTTGTAAATAAAAAGATATTATTGCTTTGGTTTTGATAAATTTAACAGAGGGAAAAGGATTTTGAAGTACTTGAAATAATTTAATTGTTAAAATATTCAAACAATATTTTACAAGTAATATCTGAATAATAACTATATTTCATTGGTTAATTTTTTCCGATTATTATTTTCATAAACGCAGAACTTTTACTATTTATAAAATAATAAAGGAACAAAAAAAGAGTCTTGCACAATTTTTTAGAAATAAGAATGAATTTGTTTAAATGCGAAGGTCATCTTGAAGGAGTTATAACGTATCATTGAATTAAAAAAAAGAAGAATGAATAAAACTCAGAAATGGAGAAGAAATGGCTCGAAAAGAAATAATTTTTATCAAATTCAATCGTTGTATCAACTAAGTTTCCAGAATGAATCAGAATTTTTAATTATTACATAACAAAATCATTCCTTCTGGAAAAGTGATTTTATAAACGCGAATAAAAAAAGGACATAAAAACTGATGAATTCTATTAAGAATAGAAATTATGACTCGAAATGCGGGAAATGAGGCGGGGGGGATGAGGGTTGAAATAACGAGAATTTATTATTTAAAGCGAAACTAGTCTTTCGATTGAAATCACTTTGAGATTAATTTCACGCCTTTTTTAAGTTTGGAACTGAAACCGAGCAAATAGTTATAGATTTGCACTAATTTGATAGAATGTGAAATAATATATACCGAGAGATAGGAATCTCATTTTCTGGATAGATGACTTTCAATTACTTTTGCATATTTCAAAGAAAAAAAAGGCAACCATTTTTTAAATAAATTTTTTTTGTAGTAAGATAGAGTTACTCCTTTCTTAATTACTGAAATATTTTTCCACAATGAATTTAAAAAAGGCAAGTAATATTATTTTATGGAATACAAGTGGTTTTTTTTCAACAAAACTTTTATTTCATTGTTTTGTTTTGATTCCCCAAATATTTCTGGCAAATTCTTTCATTCTTCTAGGAGACTGATTCTCTGTTATGAAAGCGAATCGTCTTTAGAGAGCAGCTTGTTCGTTTAGGATCACGGCCGCATTTAATTTTAATTAAAAATTTTAGACGTAACTTCATGTTAATGGTCATTAGTGAAGTATTTTTTACTATCAAATTCTCAGGCTTTAAACCACTTTTTCTTCATAATCTTACAAACGCTCTGTACACAGTGTACACCAATTTTTTTTATGGAAATAAATTAATTATCTTTTTTATAGTTAAGAAATGACCTCAATTATAAAGGGCAGATATCTAATCGTTGAATCAAAACAGGGGGAAAAACGAAGGAAAACGAACGAAAAAAAAACACCGTTTTTAGGGATTATTAAAATATTGGCATATATTTATATTTTCTTTTTAGTTATTATCTTTCAGAATGTTTTTTTTTTGCCGAACTGTCCTGCAAAATAGCAACCCTCTTTTATCATGCAATACCTTCAGCAGGAAGAGGAAAAAAATGGTACAAAAGAGTTAATAATATACAGTATTCATTTAATATACAGTATTCATTTAATATACAGTATTCATTTGATATGAAGAACACAAAGGTGCCACAAACTGATGCTGAATGATTCTGAGAACATGCAATATAGTGTGCAGCCCATCTTCCTTTTGTTGGAACGTTTTCTTGCCAGTCACGATACTTTCTATCATTCTAAAAAGAACGGGGGGGGGGGAGGAATGAAAAGAATAACCCTTCTAAGATAGATAACAATTTTTTCCTCTTTCATCGATTCCTGACTGCTGTGATTGGCATAAATGGGTTTCACGAAACAAGGAACGTTTTAAAAGTTTTAAAATCATTTCAATTTTTTTCTACTTTATATGACATTTTTTTAATGAAATTTTTTTTGTATGTGTATTTGAAGGCGATTGGATTATAAAAGATGGCGGCAATTGCCCGTTTTAAATACAGTTTTGAAACGCAACTTATATTGCATTTTTTATATTGCATTCTGTCCTAATATATATTAAAGAAAAATTGAAGGCTAACAAAGTTTCTGCAAGTTTTCATATTTCTGTGTGCGTCAGTCTAAGCTTATAAATATTGCCGCAAAAAGAACGACAGTTATGTTTCACCATGGCTCGATTGGCAGAGCATTGGGCTTTGATTTCTTTGGTCCCTTGTTCGATTCCCGGCTAGCGCATTTTATTTAAAGAATGGATTTTTAATTTAAAATTGTTCTTATTATTTCTCTAAAATTGAGATGATTCTAGAACATTCTTTACTGTTCGAGCGAGCTGATTCTCGAATGTTCTCCAGACGTATAAAAGCTGAGTTCTGCTCAGTTCTTCATTCTGTTCTCCAGCGAGTTGCTTGGTGCTAATAAACGCAATTGTTTCTAGCTATCCGTGTCTTTAATTCAGTCTTCGTAACAATATAAAGGAATTTCAAAATATGTTCGCAATATCTGAATCTACATTTTCCAGAGAAGCAGTTATTATTATGTTTTACGTAAGATGCGCCGTTGATTTATTTCGTATTGAAATATTCTATCAAAAACCAGTATGAAATATTTGAAATGGTCTTTACTAATGCTGGGGGAAAAAGTGATCTTTGGATTATTAATATGATGCTAAAGTGATAATATAAAGTTGTAGGAGGGTTCAAAAATGTAAATATAATGATTCTTTGCACTAATCGTTTTTAACGACAAGTTGGTTTACCGAAAAGATTAGTAACAGTTAATTTTAGTTATATCATTTAAATATAACTTCAGAGCATGATTCTACAAAATTATCAGAATAATTAAAGTAGTTTTATTTTTAATTTTCTTATATATGCTCTCTCTGAACCTTTCCATTAACCGGACTTAAATGTTGCCAATTGTGAGCCAAATGCGAGCCGAGTCGCGAAGCAAAATGAAAGACAAAACAGTCAACATAATTCTACATTATACGGCGATTTTTCGCAAAATCTCATTCGATGAAATTCTACATTATTTGGCTATATTACAGTTACGCCCGGTTAACAGAAAAGTACCGTTCCATTGTAAACATGAAATTTTCTAAAAAGAGACTAATTACATGACAACATAAAAACTTTAGAAACGTAAATATCTAATTCATCTACCATCTAAGTTTTGTGATATTGCTATTTTAAAATTTATTTAACGTTTTATAAATTAGATTTATAATAAAAAATTATGAAAAAATTGAAATCTTCGATCAAAAATTTCAGATTATAATGTGAGAACATTAATATTTTTAAGTCTTAAATAATTTTGTCTTTGTCTTAATATTTGTCTTAAATAATTTAATTCATTAAACAATTTAAACCAAATTGAAACAATCACAAGACATCTATATCGGTGTCTATTCCCCCCTCTCTATTTACATGTATGTATAATATATTTTTTATTTTCAATTTTTCCAACTGGCAAATCTAAGTTTTAGAGTTCGACCGATTTTGAGATGAAATAACAGATATGATGTCGCAGTTCTTCGTCAACCTTTTGAAAATGTATCTACTATCAAAGAAGCATACGTAATAATAAAGAAGTGTTGGTAAAAGCAGGTCAACCTTTTAAAAGCTCATCTACCTTCAAAAAAGCATACGTAATAATAAAGCAATACTTGTAAAAGCAGGCCATACTTTAACACTAAACCTACCGGCGATTCATCTATCCATTGGAATTGCCATTGGAAACGGGTCATTTGACCCGCTCGTGGTAACTTTAGTGTTAAATATTTTTTTTTTCTATTAACAAAGAAGCATACATAATAATAATTCAATACAGGTAGAAGAAGGTAAAAATATTTTTTTGGAGACATGAAAACCTTCTAACTAAAACAACATCATGTTCTCAAATGATAATAAAATAGCACTCAATTTCTTTCGCTTCCAACAATGGAAGAAAATCAAGCGATTAAATATTCGGTGAAACAATGAAAATAGTTTAAATTTCTGTACAACAATGGAATCTATTGTGGTTAATTAAGTAGAATTTCTTTTAAAAAATGTAAAAATTGGTGATAATTAACTTACATTAATGACAAATAACAATACAGATTATAGAATTCTATTTAATATATTTTAATTACGTTAAAGAGATAAATGAATTTTAGTTACTATTTTATGTTATTTTCATAAGGTTTTTTTGCAGATTTACCCCTCTTTCTAGAATAGTAATTAAATACGATTTGAATTTTTTTGACTTTTTATTAAAATTTATACGGAATTCTAAAAAGAATGTCTTCCTAAATTATTAAGTGACATTTAGGAAGACATTTCTTTTAGAATTCCGAATGAATTTTAATAAAAAGGCAAAAAATATCCAAATCGTATTTAATTACCATTCTAGTAATTAATAAATTACCTGAAAACAAATTATTCTGAACCAGAAGCTTTCTTTCTCTTACGTCATTTATATTAAAGTTACGATTCTTTGAGCTTGTTTCAGATTAGATGTAGCATAAAGTCATTGTGTATCTTCATACGATTCTGTAAAATTCTGGGAAATGGATTAATGGGTACGTGTCTTTTTCTTTATCTAATCCATAACAAAAACACATCAACCCTTAAACAGCTCCTTTTAAGTTCAAAAATAACTAATCAATCTTGAAAATAGGATCAAACTGAATCTACTGACTATATAAAAACTGGAAGGCATAAAGAAATTATTATTCTGTTAAATTCTTTTCTTTCAATGATGATAAAGCTACCACATTTTTTAAATGATTTCTTTGTATATAAATTATATCTAATATCTAGAGGAATGCAATTTGTTAAGTAAAAAAAAGTTTTTTTTTTCTTGTTTGGCAATTACGCAATTCTTAAGAAATGAAACTTAATAAAAAATTGTTACTGTATTAACATAAAACTGACCTGAAATAATAATAAAAAAAATTTATCGCATTAAATTTTGTAGGAAATGAAACTAAAAAAAACATCCCATACAATCCAAAAAATCTGTTTTTATTTTTTCACTTTTACAAAGATGTATCTTGAAATGCTAAATGGAACAAATTCAAAACATCTCTCTTTCAGAATTAAAACCGTTAGTGAAATTTTTCTTTAATATTAAAGTATTATCTTCTTTACTGCTACTTTGTTACCAAGAAAATAACTTCTCACCAAATTACTATGTAAATGTATCACATAAGGTCTTAGTGCACGTATCTTTTATTTCCTTTCTAATTAACATTCATATCTTGCAGAACAACATTCTTTTCTTCTTAATTATGACTGTTTCCAATTAAAACATTTCGTTTTTCTTGCTTTCCAAAGTGGTTGATCCTTAAAGAGCATCACTTCCCTTGGCGCACTTTTCAAAATCGCCAACTCTTCGTGATCTTGCGTCTTATCTCCCGGAGGAAGATATCCTCCAACAACGACATCGGGTTGCCATATTTGGCGCTAAATATCCTCTGTTAAAGGGGGTGATGCTCTCTCCTGTCGCACTTCCAAAGTATATCAGAGGCGTCTTTTCTAATAGACGAAATGGATTCGTATATAAGAAATCAGAAATCTAATTACTTTTTTAGACGGAATGCAATAGACAATAGGCTTTAATGGTTTTAGCAAAAATGAAATAGTAATGGACGAAATCAATGACCTATAATTTACACTACAAAAAGAGGCAACATAATTATAGAATACAATTCTTTTTTTAAATAGTATTTTGTATAGCTATGTGTGTGTAGAGGGGATGGACTCTTGTTTGGATAATCTAAACATTATGTTTATTTCAAATAGACACATACAGAAGATTAATTAAGCTTGAGGAAGTAATTTCTACGAGATTTTTATGCATTGTCCCCACTAAAGATATTTTCCTTTCTCTTTTAACAATTTGGACCTCGCATTGGCATCAAATATTGGCGAAAATAATTATGAAATATTCAGTTTTAGCATAAATCTAGTATTTTTATTGAACATATCGCGTGATTTTCAGTTCCAATTTAAGTACACAGTTTAAGATACTTCAACAGTACTTATATCCTTATAGTACTGATACAACTTTCAAATTCTTTAATTCAATAGATCATTTCTTTTTAAAATGCAATTAAAAATTTCCAATGGTCAGAAAAGAACTAAGAAAAAAATATTTTTTTCTTAAAATAAGTCCAAAAATATTTAAATATTACATTAATTAGTATTAAACAAATTTAAAATTAATAACTGTATTATGCTTAATATTTGTATAATAAAGAAAAGTAATTTCTTTCAAAATTAAAATGTAGAATAAATGTGCATTAAAAATATGCTGAGGTGAAAGAATGTTTGAGTATATGTAATTTAAAACATTGTTTTAAAAAGAATTAAATTTAATTTTTAGACTTAATTAAAAAAGTAAACTAAAGAATACTTTCATTTTATTAAGGCTTGAAAATTTTGTTGCCTAACCACATTTTCAATGCAGTTTTTTTGGCCTTGCAGAATTATCAACTTTTTATCACTTTCTTACATTATTTTTTCGTCAGGTTTTTGATGTCCCCTTATAATATATTTTGCAACATGAAAAGAAAGTAATTTTGTTTCAACAGAAAAAAATTGCACTTTAAATTTTTTTTCTTGCATATTTAAGAAGAAAAAAAAATGAAGGAAATCAATTATTGGCCAAACTTTAAAATAACGTAATTGATTTGAAAGCTTGTTAGACCTGTCAGAAAATTAAAAAAAAATTCTCAGAATTAAGAAAAGTATTATTTTATTTAGATATTTAAAGACTGGAAGAACTCTGAAAAGTTTGTGGTTGCATAAAGACTAATTCAAAATGTTTTTGAATTGAGTTAATGTCAGAGACTTAAGTCAAAAGACTTACATATTTACCATTAACGTATAGGAATATTATATGGTCGTGATATTATTGTACTTTTAAATATCATAAGAAATATTAAAATTTTTAGATTTTGATCTTGTTAAATTTCTATTTCAATGAAATTAATATTTTCTTTTAGCATTCATCATGCTACAAAATAATTTTCACGTCCACAGATTGGAATGGTCATTTCAAAGTCAAACAAAAAAAATTGTATCATAATTTATACAAAAAAATGGTCTTATGAGAAGACTAAGGTTTTTTTAATATCAGGCGCAATATATACTACAAATGTTTCTTTTATTTAAATGGCAACTAGTTAGAAGATCTATGGCAAGAATATTTGCAAGATTATAATGCATATGAAACTTTCGACATCATTTTCTTTTTAAAAGAATGGGGTAAAGTTTTTATTCAAAATACTTCAATAAACATACAATTTCATAAAAGATTTTCAGATTTTTATAATATTTATTATCTGAAATAATTATAGTGAAATATGTGTGTTTGTGTGTGAGTGTGTGTGTGTGGGGGGGTGTTTATTGTTTTTTAATTGGACATATCCGTTCTTAATGTAAGTACGTTAATCATAAAATTTACTTTAGGACAACGAGAAACAATTAAATCTTTTCAATTAATTAAGCTAGTTTTTGGCAATTTTATTGCATTAGAAACGTTATTCACAAACTGATTTTTACATTCTTATAAAATCAAGAAATTGGTGTTTTTAATAATATAGTTTTAGCTGGCTTGCTGTTTTTCAGATTTTACAAATTTTAAAATATTTTTTTTAATTCCAAAGAAGATTTTCATTACAAGGAAATACAAGTCATTATTTTTGTCCCCAATTATTTAATTTCTGTTAATATTCCTTTCTTTGCTGAAGATGGAAATGAGGATTATGTTTACTATTTGTACATTTTACAGAGGAAATAATGCTGTGAAATTTCTGTACGAATATAAAATATGCAATCTGGAAATTTTAAAATTACACTTTTAATTGTGGAACGATATCGGTGCAATCGATTATATTAGAAATACTCCTGTATAAAATAATCAGCATTTGTGTAAGGGTATTAAAATAGCACGGTTATAAATACCTGCTCTTAAAGCTTAAAAATATTTTAATTGCTGAAATTAAACTATAAATGAGTTATCTGTTAAAATTAAATGTAAAAAATTCTTAAGTGCAGGGTATTTAAAGGTGGCTGAGACATAATAACAGTCAGTAGCCAATTTTTTCTCATTGTAGAAATGAATTCAGTTATAGATTCCCAAAACTCACGCAATAACTTACTTTTGGTATACATCTGCTTCTGCCTTCATTTATTAGTCTCCAAAGATATCCGAAAGATTGTGAGAATTAATATTCTAAAAATACCTTTTTAAAAACACAATTTTCATCCAATAAGGAAATCTCTATTTTTTATAATAAATACTTTCGATTTTTTTAGATTTCAATTAACAGCTGTTTATTATGAGTATTATCCTTTCAAGATCAGATTAATTTGTTTCTAGTTCAAAAAAAAATAAGTAAATAAACAAATAAAAGAAAAAAATTGTAAATTTTGAGATTACTATATTTTTTATTTGGTTGTTTCAACCGTTTTGCGATTAGAATTTGATTTTATGTTATATTATATTTAAATGTGCAAATCTTTCTCTATAAAAAACGGGCAAAATAATATCTCAAAAACTCCACCAGTAATCTGGGTATCCTGGGTTCGAGCATGAATGTTCTCTGCCTGTTTTGTATGTGATTTTTGTTAGTAATGAGTTGTATACTTACTTCTGTAAGCCCCGTGTAATACTTGGTTCACGGGTTTTTTCCATAAATATGTAGGATAGAATCAAAAATAGTATTAAATAGGAATTTTGTTCTTAGTTCTCAAATAGTGTTTTAAAAGAATAAAAATATTCACATCACTTTGCATTTTTATTTTAAAATATAAAAAGAAGCAAGATTTGAAAGCTTTCTTGAATGCTCCTTAATAACAGCTTTATTCTCACCCTCCCCCATAAATAAAAATTGTGATACTTAGATAAGTTCATGAACGCTGCAAGGATTCAAATTTTTAATATCCCATACATGAACATTTTGTAGTTTGTACTACAGTAAGGAAAACCATGAGCATTTTGCATTCTGTAGTACAATAAAGAAAACCACGAGCATTTTGTATTCTGTAGCACAATTAAGAAAACCACGAGCATTTTGTATTCTGTAATACAATTAAGAAAACCATGAGCATTTTGTATTCTGTAATACAATTAAGAAAATCATGAGCATTTTGTATTCTGTAGCACGATTAAGAAAACCATGAGCATTTTGTATTCTGTAGTGCAATAAAGAAAATCGAGAATGAATTTTGAACATTTTTTCGCTGCTAATTAAAATAAAAATTTAAATATTACCTAATATTTTACGGACACTAACTTGACTTGGTACTGATCATTTTAAAATCTGCAGACTAGTATCTTTTGCTATTTTACTTCGATAAAGGATTGTACGCAGAAAGATAAGCGATTATTGCATCTCCAATTCCACAAAGATTTGTGTCTGACCTATTGCTTAAGTAAACATCCCCTCCCTTCATTTTTCTTCCCTCTTCTATTTTTACAATTTAAATGCTTCCAGACGCATGCTCAAAAGGGGGGGGTTTCGAATCCGAGGAAGAATAATAATTTTCAGATTACATCAATCATGACAAATTACATTTATACAAGATTTCACCAAGCGTTTTTGAATTTCCTTGTTTACTAAGCGATTTTCAAATGATTACGATAAAAATGACAAAATAATAGATTTACAAAAAGACTCTGAGACTCTGACGCTAAGTTAACTAAAATAATATCTTGCTTGGTGATTTTTTTAGATTATGCCAAGATCAGTAAGACCGAGTCATAAATTGCTAGTTGAAAATGGTTGGCCTATTTTAGCTACTTAACCACTGAAGTGTTTTATTTTCTTTACTATCTAATAAGATGAAACCTTCTATTTTAGGAATATTTTCTTATTTTGTTTCAAATGGAAATCCATTGAATACAAGACTTATTCATGTATTCGAAGTGATTTTCATATTGAATTATAATTATTATGAATAATTTATTTTTAGCTTACAACTATCAAAATTTAGTAAATCGAATCGTACGACAAATCGAATAATCGTACGGCATACGGGGAAAACTGTTAATGCGGAAACTGAATAAAACAAAAATAATAAACAAATATTGAAATTTGGGAACGAAATTACAATTCTTGCAACAGAAAGTTTGTTTCCGTTGTTGTTTCTAATGGCACTTGCCATGGACAAGCAATCTGACCCATTCAGCGATTTTAAGCCGAAAGTAATTTTAAGCCTTTCTTGTTTTCAGTAGCGCCAATTAGAGCCAAGAGTACGTGTTAGCTGTTCACTCATTAAATTCACCTGCACAGTCCCTTTATACAGGGGACACAGTCACACACCTCACAGATTGAAATTAATGAAGAGTAAATGTATCCTAACCGGGACTCGAACCCAGAACGTCCAGATCTACCTCTATGCCAGGATGTCGGTCCAGAAAGTTTTATGTCAAATTTAATTTACCAAAGTTGAAGCGTTTCAAATTATAGATAGAATTTACCCTAATGGAATATTATCAGAGGGTCAAGTACTTCTCAAATTTGATTCAAAATTTATTAGGTATCTATATTTTAGATACCTAACCATAATTATTATACTTATTATCATAGTTTTAATCTTTACCAATACTTTTTATATATTTTAATAAGTGTACACACTTTTACACATTCAAAAACTTCTTGTACATGAATCTCAGTCAAAGCTCGATATAAATCCTCAGATTTATCATATTTATTTATTTTTATTTTGAGCCATCGTGTTCGTAAGAACAAATATTCATTACTTCAAAAAACTTTTTGGAACCATTTTAATTAATAAATTACAAAGATCTGAAAGGCGAAGAATCCTCCAAATCTCAAGGTCGAACTTCTTGACTTTGTATAGGAGAATGTAAAGAACCAAGATCTAACATCAGAATAGTAAAAAGCTAATTCAGTAAAAGTCCCTGTATTTTCTCTTTTCTTCGGGTACAATATTCTCCTGTCAAAAATAATAGCATAAATATTTTACTTCATGCAAAAGCTTTTCAACCACTCTTAAAATTTCTTTTCTTCTAAATGGCAGGCAGAAGTCAATATTTCTACTCTATTGGTGAAAAGAAGTCATATATTCTCCACTCACACGAAATAACATATTCCCACAGGAAATATGCGAGCTTTTGTTTCTGTTGAGTTGTTGCTTAAAGGATCAAAAGGATTTTGAGGGAAAAAAAGACGAGTATGATTTGAAATTCTGCATTCCTTTGTATAAGATGTTGGTCTGCCGCTTTTTTTTTTTTGCTTTTTTGATATGGAGAAGATACTGTCTGTTTGACTTTTGCCTTCTTTGATGCTTTGTTTTGAAAGAGAAATAAAAGGATTTTTCTTTTGTATGAAAAAATTTCTTAGTATCTCATTGATTTTCAATGGAATTCATAGAAATTATGCTATAATAGAGGGTAGTTCTTGTATTTTCCAGAACATTCATTTCACCAAAATCGTTAATGCTCTGAGGTCATTGACCTAATATCCATTCAGTATCCATAAAATTTTCTGCAAATCTTTCCTTCTAGTCATGAAACAAATGATCATTTGCTCATTTCATTTTTTTTGGATATAGAATGATCATTTGTTTCTGATATGAAAAGGCAAGAATGTTGAGATGACTTGGTATATTTATTTGTTTGTTACATTAGGTCTTGTTTGCTACATCGTAAGCATGATAAGTAATATAAAGTCTTTTAATACGAAAATCATAGTATTGCTAATGTAATCTCATAGTGGAAATATACAGGGTGTTCATTAATTAATGTCGGGGTTTCCGTACCTCATAACTTCCGAATAAAAAATATTACGCAAAAACCGATTACGTATAAATTACAACTCAAAGAAATTTAAGTGGCAACAATGCGATCTTAGAATGGGTAATTATGACGTCATAAATAAAAATGGCGATCGTAGAAGAAACAGCAATGTGTGTATTGTGATTTTTCGAAACTAAATCAGTCATAACTACTCAACTTCGCTTCAGAACCACGTAGAAGAAAGACCCTCCTTCGAATAATTCTATCAAACGCTTGTTAACACAATTTCTGGAAACTGGTAGTGTTCTGCACCGAAAGGGAGTGGGAATACCGAGCACTTCGCAGGAAAATGTTGATCGTATCCGAGAAATGTTTACTCGCAGTCCACGAAAATCAACGAGACTGTCAGCGGTACAGTTACATATGCCACATACGACGATATGGGACGTTCTTCATAACCTCCTTTAGCTGAATGCCTACAAAGTGCAAATTGTGCAAGCGTTACACTTCAATATCATTAATAAAATTCTTTTAGTTGTAATTTACGAATAAGTCATAGATTTTTGCTTAATATTTTTTATTCTAGAGTTATGAGGTACGGAAACCCCGGCAATAATTAATAAACACCCTGTATACACTGCTTACTATCATATAGAGTTTTCATTCCACAACAAATGAAAAAAGGAAAGAAGTAAGCAAAAAGGCCCAACAAATTTACTAAGAAATATGACCCCAACACACACACTTTAATTTTTTCAGCTTTATACAACGAAAGACATGCATATGATGACATATATGATGAAGAAGTAGAAAAGATTTTAATTTCATTGCTACTCTGAAGAGTATTTTTGTAAAATCGGGTAAAATTATTCATAATTGCTTTTAAAATTTTAAAAAATTGTGAACCAATTAAAAATGTAAATGATCTGAAATATTTATAAATATTTTTGCTAATGCAAATATTATTTTATAATTAAAAAAATTATATAATCAGAGAATTAGAATTTTGCAACAAAAAAAGCGCTCCAAAATATATCTGTGTCAAATTTTATAATATAGGTACTAAAAAAATCAATTTTGTCGAGCAGCAATATACATTTTTTAAAATAGTAGTAGAATAATTACAATTAACAGAGCAATTTTAATGTTAAATAATTAGAATGTTGTAACGTTAAGTAATTACAATTTAACAGAGCAATTATAACAGCTTTCAATAATTGTTGGAATTTTTATTAAATATTTACAACATTTGTGACAGTAAAATAATTAAGAAATAAAAAAGTGAAATTATTTTTAAGTTCAAATGTTTACTACGCTTATGTAAACGTATACTACGTTAGGTTACGTTTACTACGTTAAACGTTTATGCTGCATAACTGCAGCATAAACGTAGTATATTTAACGAACTAAATTGTTAAATCTGATATTCTTTTATTAAACTGATGTATTGTTCGCCGGAAAGTTATTTAGAAACACGCTTATAATTTTATTCCGAAATAATTGATTACAAAAATACAATTTTAATGGAAAATTACGAGTAAAATAGGATTAATAAATATATGTATTTAAAATTGCAATTGAAAAAATTCATGCAGTAAGACATGATTGTTAAATCAAGCAAGTCAACTTAAGAGATATTGAAAGGTAAATAGAAATTAAAAATAATTAAATTTAACTTAAAGTTATTTACGTAAAAGAAAATTAATTGAACTAGAAATTCAAAATTTTCTCTCTATTTTAATACATACCATACAGCTTGAAAACTACGTAATTTTGGTAATTTCTTCAAATAAATTCATGTTTCTTGGAGCATTTCGTATGCACAAGGAATTAGCATTGGTTTAATTTACAATGACTTTACTATAATTTTATATCTTGATGAGAGAATAAGTGGATTAAACCAAGTGCACTATAAAACTACATCTGGTAAGGAAATTCAATTGAAATCGACAATGATGACGTAGAATTTTACATAATTTAATTAAATTTTAAAGACTATGCTTGAAATTCCATTTAAGAAACAATGAGTTAAGGTTTAGCAAAGGAATAGATTCTACATTAACTTGTTTTAATTCAAATTTAAAGAGATGTACATGTTTCCAACCAATATAAAATACTTTTTATTCATCCACTCAAGTTCAAGTAATTTTTTTAAAACTATTAGTGGATGACATTTGATGTTAATACAGTCTATTTTTAATATTAATTCCTTAATTTTTTATTTATTAATTAAAAACCAACTTTTTCACCAAGAATCTTCATTTCCCCGCCGACAAATAACAAATTCAGTTTGTTTTTTTCCACGCTGATGAAATTAGGCTTAACATGTTTTCAGCCGATAATTTCAAACGATTCTGTTTATTTTCTTAATGTGAGATACATTTAAAATTAAATATTGTTAATTAATTGATTTTTCGGATTCGTTTTGATACACTTCCGAATTAAAATAATGCAGAATAAAGAAAATTAAAAACTTCTAATCTGTATTGCGTTACCCCAACTGGCGTAGAATATTCACATATTTGAGTTGCCTCAAGTGACTTTCAATGCTAATTGAGAGTGTATTGATTTATTTTTGATGGATAAAAACTTGATTTTGTTTTGTCTAGGTATAATTTTTTGATCAATTATTTATATTAATGGTTATTTCCTTACAAAAATTAACTAAAAAAAATTCCTTTGTTGCCTTAAGTAGGAATTGACTTAAATTAAAAAAAATAATACTGTTTTTGTTGCATTACAAAATTAATAAAATAAGCTCCTAAAAATATTTTATTTTTCATTTCACTACATAAGCGTTATAATTTTGGAAAACGTTGTGAGTTTCGAATGGACTTTTTCTCAGTTTTAAAAGCAAATATTTCCATTAACTTAAGGTCCAATATGCGGTTGTTTAACAATCCAGGAGCTCTATTTAACCTGATCTTCGAAGATTGTTTGTATTAGCTACGAGAGAGATTTTAGGTTATCTCTTTCAAGACTATATTCTTCTTTTTAAAAAATAATTTGAAATTGAAATTATTCTTTTTCTAGTAACTTCTTGACATTTTTTGACACGTAACTTCAGACAGCCTTTTAAATATATGGTTTCTCAATTTATTTGAATCTTGGAAAATCTTGTTCTAATAAAACAGAAATGGCATGTATGAGATAGAAGAGTGTAGAAGTTTCATCAAATTGCAAGTTAATTTACAGAGAAAAAGACATATTTTGAAATTTTTTTTTAAAAAATCGGAAATGTTATGTTATTAATTTAAAAGCTCCAATTTAAGACAAATTTAGTATCAGGGATTAAGTTAAAACAAATTTCTATAAAGACTACAATTTTTTTCTAATAGTTTGAACTTATTCTATTGAGCATTATTTACAATTATGCAAAAATGAAACATAAAGTAACTTATAAAAATAACTTGAGAATCTGTGAAAAACCTTATTCTTATTAAAAAGAGTTAAATGTTAAGATAATTGAGCAAAAGTTACTGAGTAAATAAATATACAATTATTATTTTCTTCTGACTTTGAATACACAAATGCCAAAAAACCAAAATAATTAGTAACGATTTTCCATCTCTATGCTTATACAGTATATTGATACAAACACAAAAATTACTTTGAAATAAACTTGCCGATCTAAAAAACAATTTTATCTTTTAATATACTATATTAATTTAATCTGAATGTCAGTTGTTTGAAAAGAAGCGTTACTTAATTTAATAAAATAAAAAAAATTGTGGGAAGGAAGAACAAAAGAAAATATTTTGAATTATTTCATCCCCCGAATCACGAGATGAATCGGTTATTTTTGTACCGATAAAACAAATATCCGTCTCTCTCTCTGGAAAAATCTATTGTTACAGATAAATGCAAAAATACAAAAGAATGAAATACAAAATGAAAAATTCCGAAAATGAAAATAAAAATTATGATTCAAAAGATGGCGAAGGAGGGAGGGAGGGGGAAAATAACGGGGCCCAATACCGAGAATTTATTATTCAAATCAAAACTAGTATTTCTATTGAAATCACTTCGGAATTAATTTCATTCGGTCTTTAAGGATAGCCCTGAAACCGAGAGGAATTTATAGATTTATTTTAATTTGATAGGAAAGGGATAAAATATATCAAGAAATGACAGTCTCATTTTAAAGAATGATGGCTTTCAATTACTTTTTCCATTCAATAATTTTTGCATTGGAATGGTAAAATCAATAATAGTTTTCACTCATTTTTGCGTTATAGTTAGATGAATTATTTGTGCATCAGTAAATGGAAATCGTGCATAACTTACTGTATTTTTTAATAAGTCAAAATGTATTTAAAGTTAATTTGCATATAAGTTTATGTTAAATGTATTTTTTTAATCAATAATTTTTTAAAAATTCTCAGGAATTTCATATAAACTATTACATTATATTTGACAGCTTTCTACAACAGAGGTAGCACGTCCTCCTCGTGTTCTGGGAGTCCTGGTTTGGGCATGGTTGTTCTTCTGTGTGCTATCTGTGAGATGTGTGACTGTGCGACCCTGTAAAAAGGGGCTGTACAAGCGAATGTGGTGAGTGTGTAGCTAAGTCGTACTCTTGGCCCTATTTGGCGCTTCTTCAAAAAAAACCCCCTTTTCGGCTTAAATCTCCTGCTGTATCAGCGGGGGATTTGACCGTAGGCAAGTTATGTAAGTAACAACAACACAACATGATGTTTGGTTGAAATTCCCATTGTAAAAATAATGCCTCGATATTTATGAAGTTTTGGATGAAAATTTACCTTTTCTTTTGTTCTAAGCATAATTACTCCTATAGACAAAGAGTAAAAAATAACTATAATTATTATTTTCGGGAGAGCTAAGAAAAAAATTGATGCAAAAATTTTGTAAAATAATTCTTTTTTTTCTATATTGCTGTTCTTCATGCAAAAATGGAAACTTCTTTTTACATAACGGGGCAAAGGTGCATTTCAAGAATCCTTATATGCTTGCATTATAAAAAAACATTTATTCCATTTTAATTAATTGCCATAAAGTAAAGCTAATATATTTCTAGGATTCTTATATCCTTGCATTGTAAAAAACATTTGTTCCATTTTTATTAATTACCATAAAGTAAAGCTAATATATTTCTAGGATCCTTATATATTTGCATTGTAAAAAAAATTGTTCCATTTTAATTAATCACCATAGAGTAAAGCAAATATTTTTCTTTTCCATAGTTATTTTCTATTAAATTATTGTAAAGTTTTATTTATGTTCAAAATGCATGTATTATCAGCACCTAGGAAATTGACGGTCTTGTTCATAAAAAATAACGAATTTACCTTTTTTTTTGACAGAGAACATGACGGTAAAGGCAGAAAAAAAATCTTTTAATAATTTCAAATGGAAAGAGATTGCTTATGAATCTAAATAATGACCTCCAATTCATATCCGTAATGGAACATCGTAATAAAAAGATACGTAGATATATTTTCTCTTTTTTTCTATTTTAAGATATAAAGACAATCGTTTATTGTTTTTGTAACAAATAAACAATAATCTAATGTAGCAACACAGAAAATTTAATCTGAAAATCAAGATTCTATGCATTGGATGTAGGTAAAAAAATGCGGTAGGTTCATTGATAAATTATAGCTCTATTACACTCGAAAGAACGAAGAAAACTCAGGTGTAGCAAAAGAAAAGGATAGACAGAGAAAGACTCTCATAGACTTTGATGGAAGCTAATTTAACATGGCAATCCATATAGACTGTGATGTCATCATTCTTGAAGTTCAATACAATAAGAAATACATAATTGGAGATGTAGCTGTGATGTATTGTTTAAAGTCTTTTATAAACTATAAACAACGATTTTCGCTTATCGATGGCTTATAAAATTCAAGAAAACATTATATCTAATAGTTTAATTTTAATATTTTTTTTTCAATTCCTGATGCTCTGAAATGATAATTTTATAAATTTATTTTCCATTCTCTCCTAAGTGATTTTCTTTAATGCAAAAATCAATAATAAATATGGAAAAAAAAAGGTTGACCCATTTCACAAATTTTTTTAATGTATCAATAATTTAAAAGATTCACGTCACAAGTTTGCACCCCAGGGTAATCATTTTATTGCTAAAATTAATATTATTATATTAACTCTCAGACTATTTTTTTAGAATCTAAAGTAATTTGTTTTTGACAAATTTGGGCTAGTTCTTATTTAAGCTAAAATTAAAAAAAAATTAAATGTGAAATTTCTATTTTCTTACAACACTGAAAGAAAATTGATCTTTCATTATGCTATATTCAAAATAATTTTTCAATAATCAAATAATTCTGTTGAACGGGCATAATAGATAATAAAACTTAATAAAAATAATATTTATAACACAAAATTTAAATTTTTGTGAATAATTCAATTGTGAAATTCATGAGTTAAATTAACTTGCTTTTTTCAACTTAGATAGAAATTTTTAGAATTTCTTAGGTATTTGAATTATAAAGTAACCCTATATAATGGAGCTCATGATTTAAATTACTCATAGATGCTGATAAGCAAAATATTTTCTATCAATTACTGCTACATATGTAAACACACATATGTTAGCTACATATGTAAAACCTATATATTTTCTTTCATAAATTTCCCTCTTAGTATGACTATAGATAACTACAGAAAACTTTTAAAATAAATTTTATTTTTAAACTTTTTAATATAAATTTAATTCAGCGTTATATTTTTTTTCTAAACTCTTTACTTAAAACCTTAAACAATTTATTATAAATTCAGAGTTTATACGATATGAAGTTAACGGACAGGAACTCTCAAGGTCAATTCTGGACATCTTATTAATTTAATTATATTACAGAAAGAAGGTTTTATATACATTTCCTTTCTTAAATATTTTTGAATCAAATTTAATTTCCTCCAATGGACTTTTTTCATATTATTTTAGAGAATACATTTTAAAAAGTTTTGGGAACAAAGATATTATTTATTGCAATTTACTGTCAGAAATACTAAATTATTATCTTTAATTCTCTGCACTTCGATGGTGCCTCTGACTCACCGTCCAAGATTGTGCATAATTTGACGTTTTATTTATTTATTTTTCAAATTTGATTCTTAAAAATGCCTACATAATGGTTGAGAGATGTAGATTAATTTTTCAAAAAAATTCGAATTAAAAGATTTATGTATATTTATTTTTCATAGAAATAAACAAATATTTATATTAGGTGAATAATATTGCATCTAATTATTTTTCGGACTGCAAAGGGTTAAATTCTGCATAGTGGTTAGATTTATTTTTAACTCTTAATTATTATTATTATATGCTTCACTACTTCCAGAAAAAACTTTTGTGTTATTTGTTGTCAGACTAGAATTTATACTTTCTTCTTACCATTAGTTGTCGGCAACGATTCTTAGCAGAGAGACCTGTCACAACAGCAGAACACCTATCATTTATTTTTGACGTCTTTCAGCAGGAAAGGGAAGTAATTTTGTGGACAAAAGGGGTGTTAGGACTCAAATACAAGAACTTCCACTTCTTGTGGAAGATAACAAAAATGCCATCGACTGACGCTGAGTGATTCCTAGAACAACTTGTGTAGTATGGAACTCAACCTTTTGTCCCCATCTTTTTGCCGCTGGTCACGACACGTTTTTCTTGTTCCAAAGTGGTGGAGAAAAACCCCGCAGACAAACATTTTTTCTTCTTCGATCCTAAGCTTCTGTGAATGGTATTAATATGTCGCACGCACACAAAACTAGGAGTGTTTGGGAATTGTTTGCTTTTTTTCCCTTTCAGTGTCATTTTTTATCCTTTATTCTATCCGGAAATGTCACGCATAGTTGTGGTACGATGTAAAAAAAGTGGTGGTACGATGCTAAAAGCAAACGACGAATTTATAGAAATATATATGGTATTATAGTAGACAAAATATATTGCATCTTTGTCAGTTATTTCGGAGAAAAAGTTGTGCATTGTGGTCAGCTTTTTCAGACAAAACATAATGCATCTTTCTCAGTTATTTCAGACAAAACATAATACATCTTTGTTAGTTATTTCAGACAAAACATAACTCAGCTTTGTCAGTTATTTCAGACAAAACATAATACATCTTTGTCAGCCATTTCAGACAAAACATAATGCATCTTTCTTTGTTATTTCAGGCAAAGCATAATACAGCTTTGTCAGACAGCTTTCAAATTTTGAGTATATTTGAGAAGAGAAGATAATTTTTAATTGAAAGCAATCAAAATCTGATTAGGAATAGTTAAATTAAAAATAAATAAGGGAATTTGAAATATTGTGAGGTAAATATAAATATTCCGAGTTAAAAATAATGCAAAACAACACGATTTTCTGTAATCCAAAAGTGCAACAATCAGTTATCAGATGTTCAAGCAGGCTTTCTGGAACAGAAGTAGCGCGTCTTTCTCTTGTTCTGGGAGTCCCGGGTTCGAGTCCCATTTTGAGCATGGTTGTTCTTCTGTGTACTATCTGTGAGGTGTGTGACTGTGCACTCCTGTAAAAAGGGGCTGTGCAAGCAAATGTGATGAGTGTGTAGCTAAAGAGGCAGTTACACAACGCGTCGAATCTCCGACGAGCCACGCATTCTACCGTATTACCCTTCTTGCGGTTTCTTGGGGTCCTTTAATGCCTAGACACTTTACCGACAATTTTCGGGAAAACTTCGGACGCGCCCACAGACAGCAGAGCAACCCGAGAAACTGCAAGAGGGGTAAAAAGGGGAAACACGTGGCTGAAGATTCACAGGTCGTGTAACTGCGACATAAGACATACTCTTGGCCCTAGTTGGCGCTACTTCAAAAACAAGAGATGCTCCTTTCGGCTTAAATCTACTGCTGTATCAGTGGGGGGCTTGTCCATGGAAAGTGCCATTAGTAACAACAACAGATGTTCATTTTTTTGAATGCTTATATGCTATATTTTAATATTCATTCTTTGTCAACATCTCACTTATTCATAAAAGCAGATTAGTTGGGGGGAAAAGCGAACTTTTAAGTTTTTTGCCCTTTATTATTAGAGTTGGTTTTGCTATATCGGTTACAGCTTTGTACTGATATTTGATTGCTTTTGAGACTTTTTCCTGGCACAATCAGAAACTGATTCTTTCTACTTTGGAATGAAATCGAGTAATTATTGGGTAATACTCGTGCTTGTGTCGAACTTGGTAACTGATACTCAAAGGAATACAATTTCAAATTGGGACTTAGATTCTTCGGAAGAGCCATCGTTGACAATGTGCCGGTAGCCTTGGTTTGACAGGGATTGATGGATGAGTAAGAAGAGAGCAGGAACGGTAGTCAGGGAAAAGAAAAAAAAATCATATATATATGGAAGTCTAAAAAAATCTTCCAAAAATTACTCTTCAGATAGCAGGATTTTAGTGACGTGCTGTCGAGGTATTTTTTAAATATTTACGGGCTAGTTTCTAAATCTAGATTAAAATAATGCAAACGAAGGATGAAGAGACTTCTTTAAAAAAATAAAAGAACTTATTTAAAGTTAAAGGAGAATATTTACAGGGAAATATTAAATGAATTAAAACATGGAGATATTAAATAATCAGAAAGTTAGATTATTTCCCCTAGGAGGACGTTAAAAGTAGGTAAACATTACGACTGATAACATATTACCGCGTAGTTTTGCGGGAGGGAATCGCTGGCGCATGGGTACGTCCGTACCGAACCGATGTTGAGTAGCATCTGACTCACTTTTAATTGGACAAGTTTTTCAAAAGCCCGATAGATGGCGTTGTTCTGGAATGTTGTATTAATTAAAAGTATCGTCCTCTGAGAAATGATCTAACCTTTTACAACTCTTGCTTTGAATTACATTTATCATCGGGTGTTGACAAAAAAAAATGAAGGCAGATGATGGTTAAATAAAATAGCTCTGTGGGATATCCTACATATATGTATAAAAGAAAGGATTCGTGATTGTAGAATCGAAGATGAAAATTCTAGTAATATATATTTACAGTTACATAAGGCCATTAATGGCAGAGAAAGAAACATATATAAATAAACAAAATGCCACGCTTATAAATAGCGGCACTGAGGTTAGACGGATAATCAGGATAAATAGCCAATCAAAACCTGTCCTGACTCTCGCCAACTCACCCACCCCTACTCCTCAACAACTACTACTTAAGGGCCTGCAGAACTTTTCCAGTCGATTTCGCAGACGGTCACGTATGTAGCTGAAAGCAACGTGGAAGCATTTCATCATGACTGGGGATAAGCCCCTGCCGGGGCTAGGAGCCCCAATAATCCAACCACTAGCGAGACGGATAATCAGGCTATATCGATTTAATATTTTATATAAAATATATATAATATCTCCAGACTAAAAATGAATGACGTCGAGAAGATTACCAATCAGTATCGATCGAGCTCAAAAACTGATACCGAGAATCTGATACTCCTCATCTGTATCGATTTTGTATATCATATACTTTAGCAAAATGCCAGTCCAAAAAAGTATTATAAACCCCTATTTCCCTAGAGTTTATTTTTGTTTCAAAGTCGTTGTATCGTTTATTTCGTTGACCATGTATATTTTAATTTATTATTATAAGTTCCTAGAGTGAAACTTTGCTGAGGATATTTAGAGGTTATTTCGGAGAGTCAGTTCCTTTTTCATTTAATGCCAGATCACAGAAACCTCGGCAGGGATAGCCTGGTTGGTAGAGCGTTGGACTCGTACTCCTTTGGTTACGAGTTCGAAACTCACCGGCCAAAAGATTCCCCGATTGTGTGGCGATTGGCGCTCGTGAAATCTGTCGTGGTCGCAAAGTCTTCCATATCGAGAGTAATATCACTGGGGGTACTGGGTCAGAGGAGATCGTTCTCTGTTCCAAGTCTAAATTACGATCTGTGAGAAGTGAATGAATTTGCCTGAATGAAGTCCGACCCCTAAAAAGGGTTGGGGCTAGTGTGTAGCTAAGTAGTACTCTTGACCCTAGATGGCGCTACTTGTAAATCAAGAGACGCACATCTCCAGCTTAAAATCTGCTGATGTATCGGTGGGTCTTGTCCATGGCAAGTGCCATAAGTAATAACAACAGATACGAAACTTATAAAATTATTTAAAAAATTATTATAGTATGTAAGTAGATGTGCAAATGTTCAAAATTAAGCAGATTTGTTGTAAAGTTTTTAAAGATCAAAATCCTTTTTATGAAAATTTGCTTCTTGTGAAAGAAAAAAAATCTATATCGCTGACTCATCAATAAAATGAATGAAAAACTAATAATCATCCTGAATCAATTTAGATTATAATAGGAACGATAAGAAATACTTCTGTCTCATAACTTGAGAACTTCAATCTTCTGATAGTTTATTTCAATTTTAATTTATAGACATTTAGTGGAAAAGATTTCTTCCAATGTTTTTGTAGCGCAACATTTGAGTTCCATACATTTAAATATTACATATTTGAAGTGTATAATGTTGTGAAAATAGAGCTAACATTATTTTTTTGAATAATTCGTTTATAATTATTGAAATTTAATATTTAAATACATTTTATATTTAAATTTTTTAATAGACCATTATTTTAAACAAATTTCGTAGGTCAAAATTAGTATATTTCAAAATTCCTGCAAGAACTTTTACATTCTTGTAGTAATATGCGATATTAAAAAATTAGGAATCAAATCTTATTGCAGTATGAAATTTCTTTAATCTTATTAAATAAATTGTATTTCAGAAATTGTGTCAGAAAAATATAAATGATTTGCCTTTTGAAAGTGATATATAAATACCAATCAAAATATAAAAATGAAATATTGCTGTACAGTTTCCTATTTCTATCCGTTATTTTAAAAAGAACTGAATTTGCGTTTTAAATTTAATTAAAAGCAAATCTAACTTAAGAGTGGCTTTAATCTTTATTGAGGTCTTATTAAAAGGAAAGCCATGTGAAACCTTGTTTTCTTAAACCATATTTTAACTTCCATTTTTTTTTCAAGCTCTAATGAAACATTAATTTTTTATACATGTTTTTTTCCTAACATAACATTTTTTTTTGTCTTCTATTCTGAAACTTTCAAAGTGATAAAAGGAAAACAATTTCTTTTTGGATAGAAAAAAATATATAAAATTAAAAAAAAATTAAAAGTAGTCTTTCCTGAAAAAATGTTACATAAAAAAAGGAAACAATTTACCATACTTCGAAGTAGCATAATTGCTGAAAAAATTTACCTAAGTCAAGTGATGATATAAAAAAATAATTAAGAGAGTATAAAAAAAACCTTAATTTAGTTAAGTGTACGAAGCCCGAAAGAAAATCTCTCTATTATAAATGCAATTTTTAAAATAAAATATTGCTTAGTTTCTTGAAGATCATTGTCTCAGTATAAAATATTCTACACTTCATTTTTGATGTAAGAATATTCCTGAAAATGTCTTCACCACCTGCAGTGAGTATTTCTAATTTAGGAATTTAATTCATTTACATTTTTTAAAAAATGCTTTTATTGATAAATTTTGATACATAGCGAGACATACCACAATGTGTTAAGAGAAATCTAATGATCAAGAAACATTGCATTTAAAACATTTTTTAAAAAGAAAATACTCATATTATATTATGCACTGTTATGGTAAATATCCTTTTGAATAATTTTATTTGAAATAATTTGCAATCAATAAAAATAACCAAGTATATCAATTTGTCATTTCTTTACCATTTTAGTTAAACTGATGTAAATAACATTGTTTTATAAGAAGACTAAGAGGTTTCTTAATAAAGATTAAAAGCTAATATAGTGCCCGTGCTGTCAAACGAAACTGCTGATGCCATTTACATGGATCTCTACATTGATGTTGCCTTACTATATATTTTTATGCAGAGTGGTTTTAAAGTCATGAGTCAAATTTTGAAGAGTGTTTGAGCAAACTCAAACAGGCTTTTTTTTTGTTTAGGAATGTTTGATAAAAAGTTTAAAACTATGTTTATTTTTAAAATAGAAGCAAAATTCTTCTTTCCAGCAAAGCAGTTTTCAAAATAAATATTCAAAATTGTGACAATTAACAGAACTGCTAATTACAGATGTGATTAGCTGGCAATGAAGCGACCTTGTTGCACGATTAACCTTGAAATTCCTTATACGCTGCTACCAAGTATTTATTAATGAGGTGATCGTAATTTTGAACATTTAATGTGAGTAATGTACTGCTCCAAAGAAGCACATTGAACTGATTTTGTTATTTTTGTTGCTACTAATGGTGTGTTGTGTTGTGTGTGTTGTGACTAATGGGACTTGTCGTGGCCAAGCCTCCGCTGATACGTTCAGCAGATTTTAAGCATAAGAAATGCGCCTTTTTGTTTTACAAGTAGCGTCATTTAGGACCAAGAGTACGACTTTAGCTACACATACCTCACAACCCTTTTTAAGGGGCGGTCTACATTCATGCATATGCATTCATTCCTCTCAGATCGTAATTTAGACCAGGAACAGAGAACAATCACCTCTGACCCAGTACCCCCAGTGATATTACTCTCGATATGGTGGACTTTGCGACCACGAACCGATTTAAAGAGCGCCAGCCACCACATACTAGGGGAATCTTTTGGTCAGTGAGTTTCGAATCCGTAACCTAAGGAGTACGAGTCCAACGCTCTACCAACCAGGCCATCCCGGTCTTCTACTAATGGTAATTGCCATGGACAAACCTACTTATGTATCAGATATTTTTAATCGAAATGAGCTTCTCTTGTTTTGAAGTGGTGCCAACTAGGGCCAAGAGTACAACTTAGCTACTCACTCATTACATTCGCTTGCACAGCCTCTTTTTACAGGGGGCCACATTCATACACCTTACAGATAGAACACAAAAGAACAACCATACCTGAACCAGAACTCTCACTCGGGGCGTCCTGATATCGAGGAAGACGTGTTACCCCTAAGTCAGGAAGCCGGCACGTTGATTTTATACACAAGCACATTCCTTCTCCCCCTTGTTTTATTTTTTTCGTTCTTGCCTTGGCACGTCACTTTAGACTTTACATTGTTATACATGGGATACTGGTTCAAGTAACCATAACAAATTGTGTCCCATGATCATAGAATCACCCCGTGTATTTACCCAATTCCAGCATTTTTAAAGCCTTGATTCTTTGAAACCAGAATCTTCTGAAGAACATACGTGTTATCACGTTTGGTGCTCAACATCTTTTGTAAAAACTATTTTCCTCTTAGTATGGAGTGAAAGTTTGGAAAGGGCCGTATAAAAGATTTCTTAAAGAAGGAGAAAAAGATGGGAGGAGGAAAATATGAAATCAGTTTCATGCTACGTAATGAATTAATAAGTAGTGTATCTGATTAAAATCACCGATTTTTTAAGTATTATGTACTTATTATAAGCGATGCTTTATAATTTCAAAAAAGAATCTCTTGCAAAAAGCAACAAAACAATTTTGTAAAAATTGACACTTCTGTTCGAATTTTATTCTCATCTGTTTATCGGATGCATTTATTAATATTTTTAGGATCTCTAATATGTCTTACTTTAGCATATTATTTCTGTACATAGTACATATAAGGATGGAAATGATAGGATTTGCATGAATTCTTTGTTAACTGTACTTCATTATTATCAATCTGCTAAGAATCATATAAAAATTATAATGCATAAGATTTAAGTCGTATAAAAGTATTGATATTTTTCTATATGAAAGAATAACAGAATCTGTAAAATAAGAAAATAACTTTTGATAAATATTTACATTAAAAAGTAGGGAGTAAATAATGACTACACACTGAATATGACATGTGTTAGCATTGTAATAGAAAGTCAAATTCAGGGATAATCAATATATTAAATATAATTTAATCTTAAAAAATTTTTTTTTTGTTATTAGCTGAATGTTATTATCAAATAAATGATAATAATCTTCAGATGGTTATAAAATAAATTTACAGCAACTGGCAAAATAAATTTACAGCAACTGGCAAAATAAATTTACAACAACTTGTAAAATAAATTTACAATTCGTAAAATAAATTTACAACTCGTAAAATAAATTTACAATATCTCGTAAAATAAATTTACAACTCATAAAATAAATTTACAATAACTTGTAAAATAAATTTGAAACAATTGGTAAAATAAATTACAACTAGTAGAATAGATTGTATTGTATTCTGCATAAAAAATTATACTGAATTTTACTATATTTATAAATTTTCCATATGCAGAACTGTACTACTGTATATAAATTTATTCAAGTGAACTGTATAGAACCAGCATAATTTATAATGTATATTAATTTTCTCTGTATATAAATTTATACTGGTGTTTTGCATAGATCCTGTATAAAGTTCTACTGTATAAAAACTTTCACTGTATATAAATTTTTACTGGTGTATTGTATAGATTCTGTATAAATTTATACTGTATATAAATTTTTACTGGTGTATTGTATAGATTCTGTATAAATTTATACTGTATAAAAATTTTCACTGTATATAAATTCATACTATTGTATTGTATAGATTCTGTAAAAAATTATACTGATTATTGTTTATATTCTGCGTAAATTTATACTGCTATACTACTTTTATTCTGCGTAAATTTATCCTATTATATTGCTTATATTCGGTACAAATTTATATACATAATTTATATACATATCTATTATATTGCTTATATTCTGTATAAATTTATATACAATAATATAATGTATAAAAACAAATAAATAAATATATTTCTGTATAAATTTGTATACAATATAAATTTATTTATTCAGAAGCATATCAGATATTCACAAAAGAATGTTAGTGAATTTTTCCTTTTTTTCCTTTTTTATACTGATTATTGTTTATATTCTGCTTAAATTTATACTGTTCTATTCTGAATAAATTTATTCTATTATATTGCTTATATTCTGTATAAATTTATATAAAATAATATACTGAATAAATACAAATAAATAAATACATTATGGTATAAATTTATATACAATATAAATTTATACAGAAGCATATCAGATATTCACAAAAGAATGCTAGTGAATTTTTCCTTTTGTACCAGTTTATGATATGCTATATTTTTTCAATATTTTTATTTTTGAATATGTTTATTTCTTTTTTTTTGGAGAAATATATTAAAATTTATTTTGAAGTTTTCTTAAACTCCTGCATTTTTTTGATTATTCAACAAGATAAGGTTTATAAGGTTAAAACAAGATTTTATAAGGCTAAAACTGCAATTCTTACAATTCACCAAGTGTATGTACGGAATATTTTTCCCTTGAAAAATAACGATAACATTTAAATTCTTGTGTGCAAACGGCAACATTGATAAAATATGAAAATATGATTTGCTCCTTATTTTCTCCGTCACCCAAGAATGTGCCGAAAGTACAGTGTTGACACTTCTCAAAATAATATAACCGCACTGCAAGCTCCTATATATTATGCATTTTTCATATAAAATTCTCTTCTTATGTCTGCATCAGATCTTTTATTTTTCATAACTTTTCAGCCAAGTAAAAAAGCTAGCCAAAAACGAACAACTGGCGACAGTTTTTTTAATATTTGTCTACTGCTTTTCAAATGGAAAAAAAGTTGTTTCGTATAAAGAGGAGCTTAAAAATATATCGGAAACTATGCACGATTCAAGACATGTTTTAAGGAAAGAAATGGAATTATTATCTCTATATTTTTAAAAAGAAAAGGCGAAAAGGTACGTGCGTCAGAGCGTGTGTCAGCACCTACCGTTTAAATCAGGCTGACAAACATGTCACACTTATTAATTGAAGGATGAGAATGCATGGAGTATCTGTTTGTTATTTTCTTTGATAAATTACGAAAATATGATAAATATAATAAATTTGACATCATTTGAAGTTTTAAAGAAAAAAACCTTCTCAATGTTTTTTAATGATATCAGCTTAAAAGTCGTGCGAAATTTCCCTTGATTTTGGATTTAAAAAAAAAAAACGTTTTTCTAATTCTCTGAAATAGATTGTAGTTTAGAAATTAAAACTATTTTCATAATTTGATTAAATGTATAATCACGAGATTTTCGTTCATTGTTGAAAGAGAGATATGAGCCGACTTTCTGCCACAGAGGTAGCGCGTCTTCCTCGAATTCTAGAGGTCCCAGGTTCGAGTCCCGGTTCAAGCAGGGCTATTCTTCTGCGTGCTATCTGTGAGATGTGTGACAGTTCCCCCCCCCCCCCCTAAAAAAGGGCTGTGCAAGAAAATGTGATGAGTGTGTAACTAAGTCGTACTCTAGGCCCTAGTTGGAGCTACTTCAAAAACAAGAAACACTCCTTTCGGCTTAAATCTGCTGCTGTATCAGTGGAAAGGCGAGTGCCATCCATTGGCGAGTGCCGGTAGTAACAACAACCGAGAAAGATGAATTCTACAGAAATATGTGTACAAGACGAATTAAGATGTGAAGTTTCAATATCAGTAAATTCATAAAATAGTGGAAACCCATATTTAAATTTTTAACAGCACAATAAATTACGACTTGTCTGAAATTGGAAAGGTTTATATGGAAAATAGATAGAGCACTAAAGATATTGAGTAAGACAATTAAATTAATACATTCTTAACATCTGCATTTGATATCATATGTTATCATTAAGGGATATATTAAACTGCTCTAAAGGAAATTAAAGAAAATCAACATCCTCGACTTAATAACTAGTTGCCAAAGACGATTAATAGAAAATGTAATGAGCAAAGTTTATTCTAGGACATCTACTTTTAGGCTTCTACGCATTGATTTAATGGGAAATTTTATAATGTGATGATATTAATTCTAATAACTTATTTGATTATCTGTTGTGCATATAATAAATTCAACTTTGCTTTTTAATTGAAGAAATCAGTTTGAAGTAGCATTGGAGTTGAATATATATATATATATATATATATATTCATCTTTTCAATTGTTAATAAAATATTTTTTTATTTATCTGCACAAGTTCAAGTAAATGTTTTTAAACTTTTAATTGATGACGTTTGATATTAATACATTTTCTTCAAATATTAATTCATCGATGTTTTATTAATTAATTTTTTATTAATTAATTAAAAACTTACTTTCTCTCAAAAAATCTTCATTTTCCTACCGACAAATAAGTTTATTTTCAGAGGATACAAACTTAATTTTGTTTCGGCCAGATGCAATTTTTAGATCATTTATTTATATTAATTGTAGATTTTTAATAAAAAGTAACTAAAACAAATTTTTTCGTTGTTGCCCTAAGTAGGAATTGCCTTAATTTTTTTTATATTACTTGTTTCCATTGAATTGGCTGATTTTTTAGAAGGAATATAAAAATTAATTAAACAATGTCAAAAATATTTATTTTTAAAAATTATTTAGGACTCTATTTTATGTAAGATATTTGGGGGTTTATATACAACCTTTACCTAGATAAATGATAAAGAAAATGTACACCAGACTGTTCCATTAATTTTATAAACTGATCTAAAGAGGCAAAATAAAAATAAAATTTTTAAAGTAAATTTTCTATAAAATTATTAAGTAAAATTTGGACTATGTACTTTGATTTTCCATCGTAAAAAATCTTAACATAATTGATATACTTCATACAAAAACTTTCCTTTCTCTCATAAAATTTCTCATAGCCAAATAATAGCTAGAACTCAATATCTCTTCATTATAGGTGATATTAAGTCATATATTCTTTAGATATCCAAAATATCGTATTCTCATAGGAAATAACCAAGATACCCTGTTTATTGAGGATCAAAACAATTCTGAACAAAAAGTTGAAATATAGTTTGCAATTCTATATTTTTGAATTATATTCGGGAGTTATATTTCATATTTTGCTTTTCGTGAAAAACAAGTCATGTTATTACTTTATTGCATATGAAGTATACAAAAAGACAGTACTGTATATCAAAAAATACAGATTTTTCGGATTTCAATATATTTCCACGTTTCAGATATCCCTGATTTCGAAAAGCTCAGTTTTGTCATTATGTCTGTCTGTCTATAAAGACGATAATTTCATAACACTTTTTTTTAAGAGGATTAAAATTAGGTATATGGCTTCTAATCAAATTTTAAAGAGACCGTATTTAAAGAAACCTATTTTTCTGATTGAAAGAATCTAAATAGAATAATAATTACAAGTAAAGAAAAAAACAAAAATTTTTTTAAAAATAAATATCTATTTACGTTAACGAAGAAATTTTTTATTTTAACTACTTTTTATTAAATTATTACAACTAATATCGAATTTCATGGCCTTTTTTCATTCTCCTTTCTACATGTAATGGTTGAACTCGCAGCCCAAGGGATGAGAATCCAACTCCATACCAACCAGATGATCTGGACTAACAGTTAAAATTACTATAAATAATTGATAAACAAATTATACTGGCATTGAATTTTCGACTTCAACTGAAGATTCAAAGTTAATTGTGGTAGCCCAAAAAGCATGATTTTTCTACACAAGTTGCGGTAACACTATACAGATGAGAAAATTTCTAATTTTCTTTATTCTGTATTATTTTAATTCTACAGTAATCCAAAATGAATCGGAAAAATCGATTCATTATGTTTAATTTCAAATTCATCAAACATTATGAAAATAAACAGAATCGTTTAAAATAATTGACCGAAAACATGATAAGCCTAACCTCATAAGCGTGGGGGGAAACAAACTGAATTCATTACTTATTTGGCGATGGCGAAATGGATATTTTTTGCGAGAAAGTTAGTTTTTAATTAATTGATAAAGTAAGGAATTAATATTTGAAAAACAAAACTGTATTAACATTAAGTGCCATCCACTATAAGTTTTAAAAAATTTACTTGAACTTGATTGGATGAATAAAAAGCATTTTATTAACGATTGAAATTACAGGGGGGCACATTCATACACCTTCCAGATAGAACACAAAAGAACAACCATGCCCGAATTGAGACTCGAACATTGAACGCCAGCCTCTCGGGGAAAACGTGCTACCCCTAAATGAGGACGCCGGATTTTCTTCTTTAGTATTTACCACTAAGATGAGGATAGAAATAAAGAATAAATGGTTCCGTATAAATGCTCGTTGATTCAAAAGTGGTTCTATTATTTAATAAGTCTTGAGAGACGAAGGAGACGGCTGAATTCAGTATATCTAGAATGAAAGAGTAATAGTTTAAGCGAGATTTTCCTCTCTTTCCCTTTCTCGCCATTTATTTAATTTAAAATATATTTACTGGTAAATAGTCCTATGTAATTAAAAATAAAGAAATATAAATGAAATGAGTTAATATGCATAGAAATGTAAACTCAATTATTCCAGAAGCTGAAGAATTATCTCTATTTTGCTTTATGAATTTAGGTGACAATATAATTACCGTAATTTCGTAGATTCATTTTTTCTAACGAAATTCCACATGCAAAAGGAATTAACTTTTATTTAATTTAAAAATCTTTCTTCGCACATTTGTCCTTTGGTCGGAGAAAGTGCAGTAATGTAAAATTACACGTATAAACACGTTGACAATAGACTAATTTCATTAAATTTATACATTCAGCAGCTCAGATTATCCTAGTGGTTAATTTTAAGAACAAATTTTAAATATTAGAGTTAAATATTCGGAACCGTGCAATTTTAGAAAAAAAATTTATTGATTTTAAAGTGCATAAACAATATGATTTGAGATTTGAAACATTCCAAGGAATTAAAACTATAATGGATTTTTCAGGATTACAAGTGTTGTTGTTGTTACTTATGACACTTGCCTATGGACAAGCCCACCTCTGATACAGCAGCAGGCTTAAGCCAAAAGGAGCGTCTCTTGTTTTTGAAGCAGCGCCAACGAGGGCCAAGAATACGACTTAGCCTACACAAACTTACCACATTTGCTTGCACAGCCCCTTTTACAGGGGGGCACAGCCACACATCTCACAGATAGCACACAGAAGAACAACCATGCCCAACCCGAGACTCCCAGAATACGAGGAAGACACGCTACCTCTGTGCCAGAAAGCCGGCCGATTAAATTTGTACTAGCCAAAATGGAAAAGCAAAATTCTTTGTTGAAATAATCAAAATTAAGTTTTTTATTGTAATAGAATTGTATTTTTTATATCGAGTTTTAAATACAATCTTCGGTTTTCAATAGGTTTGGTAGTGTTGACCATTAAATTGTTCTGAAAAAATCCAGTGTTTTACATTCATGCCTCCACCATTCTTTCTTTCTTAAATGTTTTTACTTTAATCAAGTTGTTATTATTTGTGGCACTTGCCATGAAGAGGCTTCTTCGAGGTATCAGTGACTTTTAAGCCGAAAGGAGCGTCTTTTGTTTTGAAGTATCGCCATCTAGGGCAAAGAGTACGACTTAGCTACTCACTCATCACAGTGGCTTGCACAGCCCCTTTTTACAAGGGGGCACATTCATTCACCATACAGATAGAACAATTTTGCCCGAACTGGAACTGGAACGTCCAGTTATTGGGAAAGACGCGTTATCCCTAAGCCAAGATACCGGCATATTTTTCACAAAAAAAGTAGGATTCATCTAAAAATTATATAAACCACATTTAAATTCCACATATTTTAATTAAATATCATCCTTAATTTGTTTAGAATTCTAAGAAGTCATTTCGACTGGAAATATATTGACTTTAAAAAAAGTTACGCAAGAAATAAAAACGGTTCCCGAAGAAATAATATGAAACGAATCGAATTATTTTATTAACCGAATCCCTAGATGAATTGTAACTTTTAATAATCATAAAACAAAACCTTTTATTTTCGAAAAAAAAATCAGATAAATCAATAAAAGAATCGGATTTCCTTTGTATCAGATTAATGCAAATTGAAAGAAGAACGAAGTAGGAAAATGAAAATTTCTGAAAAAGAAAACAAAGAATAAAAATTGTGATTTAAATGACAGAGAAAAAAATTGGGGGAAATATATCGAAATACAATTTCCAGAATTTATTATTCTAATCAAAACTAGTATTTCGATTGAATTCGCTTTGGAATTAATTTCACACTTTCTTTAAGCTAAGCAGGGAAACTGAATCAGTTTTATTCATTCCATTTATTTTAATTTGATCGGAAATGAATGAAATATCTCTGGAGATAAAAAATCTTATTTTGTGGACCCAAATCTGAGGATCATTTTAGTTCAATTCCTGAATAAATAATAAAAATAGAAAAATTTAAATGTTTTTTCAGACATTTCGATCTCACCTGAAAAATGGAAACAAAATTGCTATATACAGTATTAATGTGTATTTATGTTAGTGGCTTTAAAGTTTTCCCTTTGTTTTCTATATTTTGTTAAACTGATGATTTAACAAAATGTAATAAATAATCAAATTTAGATTATTTTGTTTCCAATTTATTTTTTAAAATTGTTCTATGTTTACTTCATATTTCTTCCCCCTCTCTTCAGTTTACAACCGGATTTATATTGTTTATCACATGATTTTTTTAATATTTTGATATACAAAAATGAAATTATTTTTATTTGTTTGTTTCAATATTATATGTATATTATACAAAATATCTATGCATCTTTTCAAAATTACGAAATTTTATATTCCTTTTTTTATGAAATGTTTTGACATTTTATAAATACATTATACATCTTGTAAAACGATACCTAAGAAAATTCTTGATCCACGAACAAGATATTCTGACATTATTAATGTGTCTAGTTCTCAAATGAACTCATGGCAAGATATTCTTGATTTGAAAGCATACTACTTCAGACAAATTTTAAAAATTTGTTTCTGTAAACGTTGTGCATAGCTTCAACGTTCATATAATCTTCTTCCTAAGGGGTCGTCTTTTCTTATAGAGATGGATAACCAATTCAAGAATATCGTTGTGGCCTTCTACCAACTGAACAGATGTTTAATGATCCGGTTTCTGAAAATGTCTCATTATGATTGTTCTACATGCTTATAGAGAAAAATAATTTATGTAGAATTACATTTAAATTCATAAAATAATTAAATATTTAAAAAAGCCCTGTTATTATTGTTGTTTCAAATGGCACTTGCCATCGACAAGAAATCTGAGAGCCGTCAGTGATTTTAAGCTGAATGAGCGTCTCTTGTTTTTCAAGTGGCACCAACTAGAGCCAAGAGTATGACTTAGCTACATACTTATGCCGGCTTACTGGCACAGAGATAGTGCGTCTTCCTCGTGTTCTGGGAGTCCCGGGTTCGAGTCTCAGTTTGGGCATGGTTGTTCTTCTGTGTGTTATTTGTGCGATGGGTGACTGTGCCCCCCTGTAAAAAGGAGCTGGGCAAGCAAATGTGGTGTGTGTATCTAAGTAGCACTTTTGGCTCTAGTTGGCGCTGTTTCAAAAACAAGAGACGCTCATTTCGGCTTAAATCTGCTGATATATCAGCGGAAGGGCTTGTCCATTGCAAGAGCCATTAGTAACAACAACAACACTTCATATTCGTTTTCACAGCCTCTTTTTACAGGGGGAAACATTCATATACTTTACAAATAGTACACAAAAGAACAACCATGCCCAAACCGAGACTCGAACCCCGGTAGCGTGATGAAGACATGGTACCTCTATGCCAGGATGCCTGTAAAAAGCCCCTTTAAACGGCTGGATTAAATTTATTACCTATTATATTTACTAATCACTTTTGAAATATTACCACTCTTTAAAAAGAGCATAACATTGATTGTAAAATATTTTATGACCTCCAGTAACATATTATTCTTCCTAAAAAGTTCGTATTTTCTCATAGAGATGTATCGTTGCTTCAAGAGTATCGTTATATCCAGCTACCAAAAGAACAGGATGCAGCTGGTTCACTTCCAGAAAATGCCTTATAATAATTATTCTATATATTAGTAAGGAAATTATTTTATTTAGTAGTTCAATTAAATTCACAAAAGCATTATTCGTTAGTTTATAAAAATTATTACAGTAATTTAATGGAATCATTTTTAGAATCCATCCTTTTTTTTGTAAGTAAATTGTCATTAAAAATAATTAAACTAGAATTTCTGATTCTTCTTCTTTTTTCATAATTACATAATAAATTTACAATTCAAGTGCATTTTACAACAATAAGCTTTGGAAATTGACTTATAACAGCGAATGAGAATCCAAATAATTGGACTTCAAAGATAATCACTAGTTGTAATTCTTTGAACAGCTAGTGGAATATACAGTTAGCGTAGCTACTTTTTTTTAATTGCATTTTTAAATCTATCTGCCCTCAACAAATAAAACTATGATAGTATTTACTCAAGTGTTTCTTTATATGTAAAGATACATTAATAGAAATTTTAAAGAGATATATAGTGGTCAGTATTCGATCGCACTACGATTTTCAAACATTTCATTATTTTTGTCTAAATGCGTATTATACATAATTTTTTTATAATTTGAAATAATTCTCACGGAAATATTTCAGAGTATAGCTTCCTGACAATTAAATGAAGATCAAATGCACCGAATCATAACAAAATAAAAGATTCAACTGAAATCTACTATGCAGATTTCTATATATTATGGCAGAATATAATTTCTTTATCGGCCAAGCACCACGTGCTTATGCAAGTGAAATTATATTTTTATTCATTTTGATTGGTTCATTGAATGAGTCACTTCAGTATTGCAAACGATCCAAAAAACTTTGTCTCGTATTTATTGTTTTGATAAAATATCACATTTTCTATTAATTTCATTTCATATAATGAAGTGCTTAAAATGACATTTTTCTAGGTTTTATTTGCTGTGGTCATTAACTTATTTTTTAAATCAGAGCTTTTCTAAATGGGAGGGCATCACGTTATTAAAAGCTGATTTTTTGAGATGCTCCTGCAGATAATAAAATTTAAATTTTTTCTTACAAATTTTTGTCTACAACAAAACCCCCACCACAAAAACTACATTATGTTCTGACATGATAAAAAAATTAAAGTGGTTATGTTCTAAATTAACCGCATTTTTAAATACATTAAAACATAAGACAAAAATTATGAGTTTTATTTCAGTCGAAATATATTTATCAGATGAATTAGGTGTTACATGATAGAAAGTCTAAAAATATATTTAAAAAATAGCAGAGATAGTTAATAGTAATTTTTTTATACCGTTAAAAGGGAGAAAAAAATTTACTTTTATGGAGAAAAATACATTACTTAAAAAAATTTCTTTGTAAGATATTATCTGAATGCATCCTCAGAGAACTATAAGAAGTTTAATCTTCTCTGCTCTGATATCCAACACTAAAGTTATAAAAAAATCTCTTTATTAAAAATAATCACAACTAAATGAAACTAAAGGAGGAAAAAAATCCTGCTTTTTTCATTCATTTCTATGGAACAGGAAATGAAAAGAATCTTCTTATAGAAAAATATCAAATCTGTTTTTTTTCCTCTTTCTTTTCAGAAATAAGAAATCTCCCAGATAACTAAATAGAGTAATAAAAAAATAAATAAAATTTAATACCACTTTCTTTACAGCCAGAAAACTTTAATCAGTTATTCTTTTTATATAAACTTACTTTTCTTTTCTTTTGTGCGAAAGTGAAACCTCTCCTTAAATTACAATGAGAATGTATTGCACATGGTCTTGAAATACGAGTACTGTACAACACATTCATTCTTTGATTTTAATTAACATCCATAGGGTACATAATTCATTTTTTTCTAACATGGTTGTTTCCGATTAAATCGTTCTTTTCTTTTTTACCCGTTAAGGGTACAGCAGGCGCCTTTGCTAACTGATGAATTCAGCTCGTACATAAGGAATCACGGATTTAATTACTTTTTTTGTGGAAGAGGGCGAAACGTGATTGGGAAGGCAGATGAGGCAACCTTTAATGGTTTCAAATGAAAAGAGACTGGTAATGGAACTTACTAATGACCTCCAATTCACACCACTAATGGAAACAACATAATTAAAGAATGCTGTTTTTTGCTTTTCTTTTGTAAATTTAGATATTAAGGAAAGCGTGTAGTAAATAATAATTAGGATGGAACATTTTTATTGTTTAGATGCTAAAAAAAAGGATTTTTTTTGAGAAATTAGAATGTACCCATCTTTAATGATGGACAGAAGTTTTCAGAGAATGCTGTCTCTGAAAACTTTTTTAGTAAAAGAAATCTGACCATTTGTCATATTTATTAAAACTGAAGATTGTTAAATCAAAAGTTATCTTTGATTCAAATAAAATAATCAAGAAATATTGATTTAGAATTTATTTTAAAAAGAATCGAATCAAATAATGAAATTTAATTGGAAATAAGAATCTATCTATCTATCTATAGTCACGATGACGGAATTAAAGACACGGATAGCTATAAACAATTGCGTTTATTAGCACCAAGCAACTTGCTGGAGAACAGTATGAAGAACTGAGCAGAACTCAGCTTTTATACATCTGAAGAGCATTCGAGAATCATCTCGTTCGAATAGTGAAGAATGATCTAGAATCATCTCGATTTTTGAGAAATAATTTGATCAATTTAAAGTTAAAATTCTAGTCTTTGGATAAAATGCGCTGGCGGGAATCGAATCAGGGACCATTGAATTAGAATCCAATGCTCTGCCAATCGAACCATGATAATTTATGACAGAATTTCTTTTTGCGAATATATATATATATATATATATATATACGTGACGTAGTGCTAGTGCTATATCAGTGGTATCAGAGCTTAACAACCATTTGGCGACTTGATGATGAAATTGGTGAGCAAACTTCAAGAATTTTCATGATCCGTCCAATAGTCACTAAGATGTACCTTAATTAGCCTATAAGGCTCTAGGCTCGCCTCCCGGGAGTTATAAAAGGCAGAAAATAACAAGCTGCGGTTTGAATTGAACTGAACCGGAAGAGGAGCTGGAATTACGAGTATACGAAGAGGAAAAAAATGCAACGGCGGAGGACCAGCATTGTATGGAGTTCAAACGAGTGCTGAATTTGCTGTCTGCCAAGTACTGTTTTCTACTGTGAAAGTAGTGAAGTAGTGTGTGGAGTAGCCAGTCGTGTGGTAGAGAGTTGGTAGCTAAAGCAAGGAGTCAGTGAGAGCTTCAGCTGTTTAGAGAGACCATAGAATGAAGCTCCGAGGATATCCTCTCCTGCTGCATTCTATCTGATCTCTTTGTGTGCTGTGGCTCATTACTATTTATGGGTGTCTGTCTGCTACTGTGTGCTGTCCTGTGTTCATCTCGACCGTACATATCTGTCGTCTATGTATCATATATATACGCCCACACACCAATAAATACATTTATTTTGAAATAGTGATTGATATACATAATACAGGGTGTCCAAAAAGTTCCCGTACGGATGACTTCTGAATTTATTTTACAAAAACAATAGGTTTAAAAAGAATTATTTTTATGCCAATGATAAAAAGCACTTTTAACGTAACTAAGGAAAAATTACTGAACTTACATTTATAATAAATGCTCAAAATGTCCACCTCTTTCTTGGAGACAAAGCTGATCCCGTTTGCGCATTTTTTTCGAAACGCGTTTTAACATGCTAGGAGTGATTTCTTGTATCCTTTGGGTAGTTGCGATTTTCAAATCATCTATTGTTTGAGGATCACCTTTTAAATTTTGTCCTTTAAACACCCCCACAGAAAAAAGTCCGGGAAGGTCAGATCAGGGGATCGAGGTGGAAAAAGATTTTTTGCGATAAGTCGATCGCCGAAAAAAGCTTCAAGCATGTCCATGGTTTCATTACTCGTATGGCAAAATTCAATATACTTGAAAAAAGAATCATGGAGAATGATTTTTTTAAATTTGGAGTACGGGAACTTTTTGGATACCCGGTATATATAATATTGTGAAATATTTGTATACAATGAGTGTGTAATTTGAATTTAAATATTTTTTCTAGAAAAACACAATTGAACAACAACAACAAAAAAGAATTCATCTTTTCAAATATTTAAATTTATCTTTATTAGTTTATTCAATAGCTGAAGATTTGGAAGATAAATTTTGAATAAGAATCATAGAATTAAAGTGCATTTATATTAGCAATGAAAATTAACATGCTTCTTCTAAAATTTAAATTAAATTATTGGTATGAAAGTAACGATGATTTATTAGAAAGACAGTAATGATGTATTTAAGTGGAATTTTAACCTGGAGTCAAATTATTGAAGTAAATTAATGGTTTAAGAATCTATCAGGTGAGATAATAAGTTTTAATAAGTAATAAGTGTAATATATGCAAAAGGAAATTTATGTTTTAAACCTTTATGATAAATGGGGCTTTCTAACTGCAAATTTAATTTTCAATGAAATTAATTGTGAAGATTTACAATTCAGAATTAGTATTAGCAAAGAGAATTTAAGTATTTATAATTTAAATCTAAATGCATTTAAAAATGGCTTGTTAATCTTTAATCATTTGTGGAATAATGACATTGGATTCACATTAGATCAGTAATAATTATAAGACAGAGAAAAATGGTAGCCTCACGGAAAAATTTTTCGAAGAGATTATAATAAGGAAGTTTTCCTCCCTCGGCTAACTCAATATTTCTGGAGGACAGATAATGTCATGATTCACACATATGAGAGTTTTGTGCTTCGTAGTATAATTGATTAAAATAAAAAATATATTTTAGATCTCGTTTAAAAATTTCAACCAAATTTTAAGAAGAATTACTATTTTATTTACTAGCTGAAACAAAAATATAAATTTATTTCAGCTCTTGCATTTTTGAGTTTTCGGATTTACATGCATGCCACAAATTACAGGTTGACAGACGGTCAATTTTTTAAACAGATACAGCTGAAAATTTGACAGAAAGTTCCACTTTATATGTTAAATCATTAATACCAAATTTTATTTATTAAAGTGGTTGAATTTTTGAGTTTTATAGATATCAAAGATCAGACCGATAGATCTTTTTAACACTCTTAAGTATTTGAATCAAAATTTGATACGGATCTGAATTTTTTTAAATAAATTACAAACCCAAACAGTCTTAATGTTAAATTCAAGAAGTAATTGATATCTTTTACACTGTTTTTAGAAGTTAACAGATAGTTTTCCTGTGAATGGTTTTCATTCAAAATTTTATTGAAATATTCATATTCGATTCCATCAAATATGAATATTTCATACCATATTTAATCTGTATAGATCAAAGTGGTTTTGAGTTATCTTATATCCACTGAGACATAAAAATTAGTCTTTATTCAAATTCATATTGAAAATTTCTAAAATCTGCTGGAATACTGAGTAGAATGTGAATAATTTTTATAATGAAACTGATATATTCAATATGTATTTTAATCCTTCATATCGTGGTGTAGACAAATATTGATACCATGCTAAAATGATTGATTCTTTTTTTATTCTTAAGATAACTATTTATTTTATGCAAAATTCAATAAAACATTTATTAATGATTAAGTTATATTTCATGATATGTCAGGCAAATAATTTGTATTCTGTTAACGTGCATAGGAGAATACCTATTTCCATACTACTTCAAATAGAAGTAAATCAAAACAGTTTTAAAAGCCTTAATAGAAAAAAAGGGCATAATAGTAATTACTTTCTCTTTTTTTTATTTTCAAATAGAAAAATCGGTAATTTTGTGTACAGTAGAGTATTATATACCAAATACTTGATTCTATATTTGACGAAATACTTGACGAAATATTTGACGAATTAAGATAACATAGAATAAAGTTGCGAATTTCGGAATCAACCTGCGCTCACCCTCGAACCACTGCAATTCATATAATTTAAACCGCAATGTATTATTCCAAATTTTCTCTCAGTCCTTTTGCGCAAAATAAATAAACAATAAAAATAATAATTTAGAAATTAAGTTGTAATTTTATTTGACTATAAATCGCCAAATGTGACAATCTTCTGCATTATTTTATAATAACCCTGAAAGCGAAAATTTGATGCATAAAAAGTAAAAAAACGCCAATTTGTTGCTTACTCCTTTTGGGACTTCAAAAACAAGAGACGAAAACTTCAACATGCTCTCACATCATAAAGAAAAAGAAACTCTTTAGGTAATTTGAATAATTTTTTCCCTTCTGTGGTTCTAAATTTATGTGGAAATTGTATTAGGGCTTCAGGAACAAAAAGTGATTCAATAATATCTTCTATTGTTTATTAATATATATTCCCATAACTGCGGGCACCGATGACAATCGCTGAATGCAATGCATAGATGACAAACAAAAGTCATTAGTAATCATCAACTGTCATCATAAGTAGATGGCAGTCAGTGAACCGTAATGGTAAAAGTAAGTAATAAACGTTTTTTGATTAATGAAGTGCATAGTTTCTAAAAATTTTAATCAATATAGCTATTACCATATAATTTGAAAAGTATAATTGATGCATGCAAGGGAGCGTGGGAACAAGTTTGAACAATCTTTAATACACTGACATGCATTAATGTGAGATATTTTAAAACAATAAATGATTATTAACTGATAAAAAGGTTCAATACATTAATCAAATTATTTCAGTATTTTAATGTATAAATATTTTAATCTAATATTGATAATTTGCTGTAGATTTAATATGTGAGCTTAAGCGTATTTTTCTTCGATGGCAGCATTAGTGCATTCCATGAATAGTATTAATTTTAAGGTGATTGAAGGTCAAGGAACGAAATCCGTTACTCTAGGGCATGTTGCCAAGTAACACAACCATTAGACAAAAGTGACACCCCAGTCCGTTGGATGCTGTCTGGCTTATGAGGATGGCTTATACTCTCGCACCAGTGAGTTGATGGTCAGATGAACGATACATTTGAATCAAGCATATGTCGAGTCGATATATCGAGTCATTGGTGATATTAGCTGTTGTATTTAATGCACCTGGTGACTTTTGTTGTGGATAGAGGGCTCCACAAGAGCTGTACGAGGCTGCGTACGAAGGTTGTGGATCACCACTGAAGTAGATGCGGATTGTCCTAGGACCGAACTTGCAACATTCTAGCTTGCAACCTGTAACGTAACCATGAGACAAAAGTGACATTTTAGTCCGATGGTTGTTATCTCAGTTATGAGGCTTCCACCCAATTTTTATTTCTATAGTACATTGAGAGCGACATTTGGTTTTAATCTATTTTATACTTTCAAAGAGGTATTATTTCTGATTAAGCCACATGAGAATGGGGGTACATAAATTATTATATGTTATCGTTGTTAATTATGGCATTTGCCCATGGACAAGCCCCCCGCTGATGAAGCAACAGATTTAAGACGACTAGGGTCACCTAGGGCCAAGAGTACGACTTAGCCACACACTCACCGCATTTGCTTGCACAACCCCTTTTTACAGGGGGGCACAGTCACACATCTTATAGATAAGCACACAGAACAACAACCATGCCCAAACCGGGACTCGAACCCGGTATTCCAAGAACACAAGGAACACGCGCTACTTCCGGAATTTATCGCTTAAACCGAAAAACCGGAAAAACCGGAAAATTATTATATTCATTTTGCAAGACTATTAAAAAAACAAAATAAAAAGGATTTAAATCGAAAACAAATACCTAAAAGTTTAAATACAGTACAACTGTAAGTATTCAAAGTGAGTTAAATCCAAAAATACAAACGATATCGAAGTGGTACAATAATTCATCCCTCACATTTTTTCAATGTTTAGTGTGACGCTTTGAAAAAGCTGCAGATATGAATGCCCCAAATTGGTCAGCATCTGTTATTAATGAAGGAATAAACACTTGTTATTTAGTGTCAAACCTGAAAAAAATGATTATCGTCATACACACATTTCTGACGCTTTACAAATCTTCACACCAGACGTGCCGAAAAAACTATTGGTTTAACTATCGCACCTCCCCAATATCGATTGTAATTCTTGAGAAGATCACATTGCAATCTAATTTAACTGTAACTGTGATTGTTATTTTTGATATCCATTCACCAGCAATGTTTCACTTTTTTGCTCTCATTTAATAAATTTTGAAAGTTGGGATATTTGTTAACGAGCAGGCTACATACAGGCTATATACATTCGATTTAATGTATACAAGATGGCCGACAAAAATATTGCTTTAACAAGGTAGCCAAGGACCTTTAAAAGGACTTTTTAGAATTTTCACCTTAGGAATTTGAAACTTTACAAGAATTAAGAATGACACTATAGGAGATGACACAAAAAATTTAAAACCATCATATTAATTTATTTATGAGTTAGGTTAATACAATATTAATAGCGATAAATAACGTTAATAAAAAATACTCCAGGCTCTCCAAGTTAGTTCGAAAGCGCTCAAATTTTTATTATTACTTTCTCTAACCCTTTTAAAATAAAAGTTGGGATTAATTTTGAAGTTTGAGTGTAAAATATCAAAATTAATCAGTATAAAAACTGAAAGCTCCCTATTAAAAAAATTGTAAGTAGTTTTGAGTTATTACATTGGTTCATTTTGATATTTCGTACTCAAACTTCAAGATTAATCCCAACTTTTGTTTCAAAATGGTTAGAGAAAGTAATAATAAAAATTGGAGCACTTTTGAACTAATTTGGAGCGCCTGGAGTATTTTTCCTCAACGTATTTATCGGTATTAAATATTATATTAACCCCCCAACTCATAAATAAATTAATATGATGCTTTAAAATGTTGTGCGTCATCTCCTATAGTGTCATTCTTAATTCTTGTAAAATCTCAAATTGCTAAGGTGAAAATTGCAAAAAGAAAAAAAATTTAACGTTCCCTGGTCACTTTAATGGATTTTTAAAAACTAATAAAAAACTCTCTGTTCCGTTATATTGTGTTTGTATCAAAATGAAGCAAAGCTGATTCTTTTCTGCTTACTTAAGAATAAAACAATCGCTTGAGCACACACAATTCGCTGGTAGCAAGCTTTCTACTGTATGCGTTCTGAATACTACAATTTTTCAGAATTAAAAAACATTTTCTTTAAAAATATGAATTTTTCGAACCTCAAATTTAAGAACGGCTGGCGTACTTATGGCATGTATTAAATCCTTGAAAATAAATTCAATGGCATAAAAATAATCTAGTTTCAGGAAAAAAGTTAAGAATATAGAATTAATTGACACTGTAAAAATAAGAATAATCTTTTTGAGCTATAAAAACGTATGAATAGTTTAATTACCCTTCTTAAAAATTGATAACTTTAGTAGCTTTCAATAAAATACGCCTTAAAACTAAATAGAAATGTAATTACTTGTCTTATCTCAAAAAAGAAAAACTAAATTATTTTTACAAAAGTCTTTCCAAATGTCGTCAAATATAAAAAATATTGTTATAGAAATAAAATTTTTAGAAATTCTTACGGATTCTATATTTTCGTTACTAGATTAATATATTTTAACATTTTTTATTTATGAGTTTTAATTTTATTTTTATCTTTATTCTATCTTTTATCTTTTTTTCAGACGTATTTAAATCAATAAGCAATTCAGTAGCAAGAAAATGTTAAACTTTATTTTTGATAAAATATCTAATAAACAAAAAAGAATAGCCTTTATCCATAATGGAAATAAAATGGTGAAAAAGATGATTATTTAAAAATTATATTAATTATGCATAATAAATATTCTTCGAAAATAGTTTGAAAATGAAAAACGTTCCCTGAAAAAAAATATATATTGCAAGGAAATTTTTCAGATACTAATTTTCTGTTGAATTATTAAAATTTTGTAAAGATAAAATCATTAATTATTTTATCATTAATTTTTCTATTTCCATAAAAAGTATTTTTGAAAATGTTTTCTTTACGGAAATTATGTTAATAATAAAAAAACTCTTTGTGATCCTTCCTGTGTTTTGAATATTCAAGAAGGGAAAAAAATAATAATCAAGTAAGGATCGTGCAGGAACTCTACTTTGGAAATGTTTTCATCACATCTTGATAATATGAGTTTTAAAGACTCATAAATGAAAAACTCATGTTTCATTTAGTTCTGGTCCGTCCTTCGTCATCTGAACGCGGTTCAAAATTACGAGATTAGTCCCAAAACATCCCTAGTCCTTTGAAACGGAAAAAAATAGAATAAAGCTAAACTTAACTAAACTGTAAGATTGTTTTCCATAGAAGTTAATATCAACGAAAAGAAAAGATATTTACAGATATTTTTTTGGCCACATTAATTAGCTTTTCCTTTGGTACATGGAAATGGCAATGAGTTTTACGATACTGACAATAGATATGAAAGTTCCGGAAAATGCAAGAATCATAATGTTAGCAGAGATACGAATATCCTTCTAAAAATTCTGCTAGGAAAGTATAAATTGTTCTTCAGACACTTTAGGAAAATGAAAATAAAGTAGCGCAGACGAGTGCTAATTTCTCTTTCTAGAGCATAGATTGAAATACAAATTCGTCAGCTGCGCTATGAGCATTAAGGTGCTATTGTTGCTGTTGAATGACGACTTGCAGTTTGCTTGTGAAATTATTAATTAAAGTCAAGACAACTTTAGGAAGTAACTTAGTAAATAAATATGAATACAACATAGTAGAGCTAAAGGGTATGTCTCAATTATCTTGGTGAGCATATCGATGTGTTTCCAAAGTGATATCTTTTGTATTCCATAATAACTTTCCTCTTTTTATACATACATAATTTTTAACTGTACATTTTTTTATACATAATTTTTCTTTTTTTTATACATAATAACTTTCGGATGAGTATTCGGATTCATAGTAATTTAAATATGAATTTTTCCTATTTCGTCCTATAAGCAACACACACACACACACACACACACACA
>JAOUZG010036900.1:8123487-8135492 GCA_026289955.1 Argiope argentata | reverse complement strand
TATATTTTTATATATAGTTAATATATAATATATTTTTATATATAGTTTATATATAGTATATTTTTATAAATAGTTTATACATAGTCCAGATTTATAAATAGTCTCTATATATTTCATTAAATAACAAAAAAACCCTTTTAAGAATGCATTATTATTTTTTTCAAGTGTTACATTCTGACATTAGATAAGAAGGTTGAGTGTTATCACATCCGGGTCACCAAATTCTTTTCTATTTAATAAAATATACAGAAAATGCATATAAATCTCATGAGCACAAAATAATTTTTTCTCATGTAAATATTTCTCATGTATCACTTGACTGATCCCCTGATATGAGCAAGCACCATAGACCGCAACGTCATTTTGATGAAAGTAGGACTACTTCAACTATTTCAGTGGTATGATAATTCGTGATTGTAAAATTCACCAATGTAACCTCAATCTAATCATGATAAAAATTGTTTCTTTACTCTTTTATTTTACCCAATTTTTTAAAAAAAAATCTTGTAATTTTTCAACTGTCTACAATAAAAATTGGAAATAGAATAGCAATTCTGTTTACAAACAATTTTTTCAGAAGAAGTTTATAAGGTATTTGATGAACAGGCAGATTTAAGTACGTTTTGATATATTAGATATTTACTGATTTATTGTCAATCAAAGAAAAGATTTAATGAAAATGAACTTTTTATGAGCTTACAACTCTGAATGTACTGAAGTATAATTACTGAATGCAATTGAAAACTTTTTTTTGTAGCTTACAATGAAATATTTTTATTCAATAGTATTTATTCTAGAAAGATGGATGTTAAGAGTATCTTAAAATGTGTTGAATGGAATACAAAATTAGTTCATGCTTATATATAAGTTCACATTAAGTTTAATAACATAATATAGCTCACAGTAATTTCATATAAAAAAATAAATAAATTTATAACGATATTGAAACTTGTTTCACAGACATAACAATGTTTTAAACGTCAGAAATATTTAATATGTTTAAATTCAGAGCTTATCATTTTCAAAGCCAACATGCCTTGAATAATCACTAAGGATATGAATAGAAACATAGAACATAAAAGCAAGAAAGAATAATATTTATCGAATTCAATTATTTTATCCATCAATCTCTGGATGAATAAGAATTTTTAATAATTGCGTAACGAAATATTTTTTTCCAGAAAATCTTTTGTATCAGATAAAAGACAAAATAAGCATAAAAAATAATAAATGGAAAAGTTCTAAAAAAGGAATAAAATTTACGATTCGAATGATGGCAAGGAACGGGGAAAATAACGAGGTGTAATAACGGAAATTTATTATTCAAATCAAATCTAGTCTTACGATTGAAATCACCCTAGAATTAATTTCACACATTTCTTAAGGGAAACATTGAAACTGAGTCACTATCATCAGAGGGATAATATATCTCGAGAGATGAGATTCTCATTTTATGGATAGAAGGTTTTCAATTACATCTGCCTATTTTCAGAATTAAAAAAAGAAGAAATCATTCACTTTTTTGACTGCATTTTCTGTTGCAGTGAGTTATTGGTGTATTGATTTCACCATAATTGGCAAGAGTTTACTTAAAATTATTTTATATACTATAAGATTTTCTTTAAATTTGTTCATTGTACTTTCATATTATAACTTTTTCTACAACATTTATGTTACTGATCCCTTCACGTAAAAATATCCTAAGATTCGTAGATTTTTTGTAAAAAATGCGTAAAATAATTTATAAACTAGGAGAAAGGCCGATTGCGAAAAATTTCTTATTTACAAATTATAATTATTATTGAATATTTTTTCTTTAAACGATATAACTTCAATTAGCAGTGATTTTTGAAAATTTGGTTGAGATATGATGGGACTAAATTAATATTATAAACTGATAATGCATTGAACTCAATTGAAATTAAATTTCATTTCAATCTTTCTACTTATTTTGTTTATTTTTAGTCTCGTTAGTAAAATTTTGAAACCTGATATAATTGATGAATATATGCATATGGAAGTCTAATGCTTTGGAATGGTTATTGCTGAATTGACTTAAAGGTTCTACAGTGCATGATGACGATTTCTAATAATTGATTAATAAATAATTTTATTAGAAACATGTCTTGATAAAAAAAAAATTTTCATTCCGAAATTTTGATTAAGGAAAATTTTAGATATTGGTTTCAAGTAAAATTATGCAATTAATTTTCGACTGATATAAAATTGCTAACGCTAAATTTACCAAGACTTTACGCTGTGAAAATGTTCAGTGTCCTCATATTTCCATCTAAATCAGACTAAGATTTATATTTTTTTTATGGAAAATCAACCTTGTGGATATGCTGGGAAAAGTGTTCAGCAAACTTGCTAAGGAAAAACGATACACAGAGGGAAAGACGAATAAATGGTAATGAAAACACAGTATGAAAGGAATGATATTTGTAAAATTCAAAACATAAGCAAACAGATAACAAAAATGCAGCTCAGGACTAAAAATCAACTAAAGAATTTGCTCCATCATCAAAGCCAAATTCTTGTCCTAAAAGATAATAAACAAAAGTGCACATTATTCTGCCTATATAGTCTCCACCACACGGTATAAAAAAACTTTAGAAAGATTTCAGATATTTGTATCTTAATGGGGAAATTGTTATCATTCCTACATTTTTAAAATATTAATTTTTCGGATCGGAGATTAGTGATTTGGCACCCATTATGTATTTATTGATTTATCTGTGAAAGTAAAAAATATTTCAAATTTCTATTATGTTTGAAAATCTTCTATTCGAATATGGCAAACTATTTTCATTATAAACAGTGATTATACTTATGTTTAGTGTCCTTCTATATAAGCTTTCTAGTAAACATTTTCTCGTATAGACGTATTGCCATCTTATTATTCTTTCGCTGTTATTCAATAAATCATTGGCTACCAGAGAATCTCTGAGCATGATGAGCAAATTCTAGGAATAAGGAAAAATAATTTTTACTTTGAGGAAAAGATGAACGTCTGGTTTATGATTGATCGAGCAGAAAACCGCGACATGGCTGCCCATATCACGACTAATCTACTTCCATGCTTAACAGCTGGAAAGAGACAATCACGATCATAGGCTTGTACAGGTGTCCTCCAAACGTTCATCCGTTCTGAAGTAGAAAAAAATTGCGAAACGCAAATCAGTAGTCTATATTTCTTTCTTCCACTTATCAATCGACCAGATTTTGTGAATGTGAACCATTGCAGAAGACGTTAATCTTTAACACCGGTGACAAGTGACTTAAGTATTGCTTCTATGTCATAAATTTTCTATTTATGAAGGGACCTTCTAATTATAATCATTGACACTGGAGAATCCAGATGGCAATTGAGCTCTGTCGTCACTTTGGCTTCATTAGTTTGTTTTTTAGACATTAAAATCCTTTTTAATATCCATTGGTCATTTTCACTGAGCTTCTCTTTTCTCCCACTATTTTGCTTTCGGTAGCTGTCTTGAAGTACTGTGTGTATGCTATCACGATTTTAGACACCGTACCTCTAGAAATTCTTAAATATTGGCATGATTTGTTCACACTTGATTCAGCTAGATAAACTCCTATAATTTTGCCTTTTGAAAAATCTGAGAGGTCCAACATCGTACAGTTTTCAAAAAAAAAAAAAAAATCCAAGGTGTACAGTATTTCGATAAAGTTAACATGAATATATACATTGTATATATGACTTAGATATATACATTGCTATTTATAAAAAATGGGGCCATTATTATAATTTAATGCTTATGAAGCTCACTCAAAAATGTCAATGTTATTCACAGGGGTTTCCTTTATTTTGATAATCACCTTTACATTTAAGGTTCTATTATTGATAGCATCCTGGCATAGGAGTAATCCATCTTCCTCTTGTTCTGGGAGTTCCGGTTTCGAGTCCCGGTCCGGGCATGGTTGATATTCTGTGTTCTAACTGTAATGTGTGTGAATGTGCCCCTTCTTAAAAGGGGTTGTGCAAGCTAATGTGATGAATGATTCTTACTCTCAAAATTCTTACTCTTGGTTCTAGTTGGCGCTATTGCAAACAAGACATGTTGATAGGCTTAAATCTCTGACTATCTCAGCGAGCTAGTCCACGGCAAATGTCATAAAAAACAACAACAGATACTAGCCATTAAAACACACTTTAAGAGATATAACTGCTTTCATTAAACATTAATTCTAAAAAGTTTTAAAGAAAACAATGAATTTTATTTTAAAACTGAATAACAAAAAAAATTAATATTAGAAAATATTGTTAAATAAATAATTTATTAATTACTAAATAATTTATAGAGACTTAAAATGAGTACCATAAATGCAGATTCCAATAGCAAACTTATGAAACTTCAGTAGATAACAGAGCAGAATTATGGTTTGTATCTGCCCTTGAAGCTACATTAAAAATCATTGATTTTTTTCCAGTATCTTTAATCTAGTATCTTTATCCAGTATCTTTAACAAAATTTGGGACTCGTCTTTCATTTCTTGTCAAAATGAATAAAACCGAATCTCATTTGCAACCAAATATTTTCTTTGTTTTATATGCAAATGGACGTAATAAAATAAATTGTTTCCTCATTATGAAAGATTCATATTCGTTTTAGTTTCTCAATTACATATGCATCTATAAGCTTAAAACTGTTTCTATAAAGAAGATTAAATATATATGCAAAAAAGGGAGCAATGAATGGAAAAATAAACGAAATCATGTTTAATTTTAGTCATGTGGTTAAATGAACTAAGTTAATGGAAACTAAGAAAGGACAAGTATTTTACTTTTAATTATTTACGTATACTAATTAAATTTCAAAATTTATTCAAGTATAAGAGTTTTTCAACTATGATAAGACATTTCAAGTATGATAAAAAGACAAAATTTATTCAAGTAGATAAGTATAAGATAAAATTTCAAAAAAAAAATTATATCAAATCGAAGAATGGAGCTAGGAACTTATTTTATCTTATTATAAAATTTATTTTTTTGCTTAATAAAACTTTATTCTTTTAAACAAGTAATAAAAGTTTTGCAATAAATTCTGAGATTTTTTAAACAGTGTATTATCACGACATTCTTTTGTACAAAATAAGATAAAAATTGTTATCTATTCTGCTTAAACGCTCAGAACTAAGAATCTTAGAAAACGGATATAAGTTTTGAAACATATTCTGAGACTCTTTTAAACAATATATTATCACGGTGTTCTTTCACATAAAACTAAATAAAAAAATCCTAACTTTTTCTGCTTCAGTTCTCAGTATTAAGAATTTTAGAAAACTTCTTCTTTTATTAAAAGCAGCTAAAACTGAATTAGAGCAAAAGGAAAAAAAAGGAAGTAATTTATCCCTTTCAGTCTTCTGGAATAGGAAATGAAAAGAATCATTCACATGGAAAACAGCTAAATCTATTTTTGTCTGTACTATAAAAATGTCTCTATGATACCTAAATGGCGAAATCACAAATAAAACTTATTGCTAGTTTCTTTAAAGGCCAAAAACTTTATTAAACTTTAAAAGAAAGTGTTATTGTTTTTCATAGCGCTGCTTTTCTTGAGAAAATTAAAATTCTTCCTTAAATTACAATGCAAATGCTTATGTATGAGCACAACAAAGCCCTCTTCTATTTTAATTAACATCCATAAAGTGCATGACTAGTCTTTTTTTTTAAAAAAATTTCATAGTAGTTTCAGATTAAATCGTTCTGCTTTTCTTACCCCTTAATAGAAGCTTCTAACCCCTTAAATGTTTTGCTAGCGTCTTGCTAACAGATGAATTCAGCTCGTACATAAGGAATCACGAATTTAATTACTTTCTGTTGTTCTAAAGGATGAAAAGTGATTGGAAAGGCAGATGAGACAACCTTTAATAATTTCAAATGAAAAGAAACTAGAAATGAAACTTACTAATGACCTCCAATTCACACTATTGATGGAAGTATCATAAGAATAAAATGCACTTTTTTACTTCTTTCTTGCACAGTTGAATATTGACAGAAATATGTAGTGATTGCATTATCACACTAAAAAATTTAGTATGATAGTTCAGCATATCATTAATCATTCGTCTTAAAAAAATTAAAAATCATTCGTCTCTCATCCGACTCACTGGTGGGGGAGTACTGTGGCGCTAGCCTTATAAGTCAGATAACATCGACAACACTAAAGTCGACTTTTGGTGTAGTGGTCATGTTACTCGTCTTCTAGCCCTAGCGTCGCAGGTTCGTATCGCGACCTCCTCACATGACAATATCATTAAATAATATATATAAAACACTTAATATAATATTGATTGTATAGTCAAAACTTACTAATGATCCCGAATACACACTGTTGATGGACTTCCTACTGTACACTGTAAATATTGATATACTGTGCACCTCTTTCTTGCACAGTTAAATATTGATAGAAATATGCATTGATTGTACTATCATACCAAATTTTTTAATATGATAGTACAATATATCATTAAAATCTATACTAAAACACTTAATATGTTAGCGATTGTACAATAACACTTACTAAAGATCCCTAATTCACACTATTATAGGAAGTGTCATGAGAAGAAAATAAATTTTTTTACCTATTTCTGTCCTAGTTGAATATTACCAGAAATATGCAGTGATCGCACTATCATATTAAAAAAAATTAGTATCCTATCATTAAAAACTATACTTAACAATTAATATGATAGTGATTGCACAATCACACTTACTAATGACCCCCCCAATCCATACTGTTAATAGATGTATCGTAACAAGAAAATGCACTTTTTACCCCTTTCTTGCACAGTTGAATATTGATAGAAATATGTAGTGATTGCCTTATCACACTAGAAAAATTTAGTATGATATCATTAAAAAATAAACTCAACAATTAGTATGATAGTGATTGTACTATCACGCTAAACATTTAGTATTGGCAAGGCCTGAAAATATAAAAAAATAAAAATATAATTTTGTTATGGTGACAGAATTTATATACTTATTTCTTCCTGAGCATCTAAATATTCTTTCATGGCTAAAAAAAAATCCTTTGATTGGGAGGTAGATGAGCCAACCTGTAATTGTTTCAAAGGAAAAAAAAAGACTGCGAACGGAACTTACTAATGATACAATGAAAGTATCATAAGAAGAAAAAAAAATTTACCTCTTTTTTGCACAGCTCAATATTGGAAATAAAATGTAGTGCTTGCACTATCATACTAAAACATTTAAAATAGATACCAACGCATGACAATGCTAAATAAATAAAAATATAATCTTGTTATAACGTCAAAATCTCTATATTTCCTTAATCTCTAAATATTCTTTCATATCTAGGAAATTTGTCCTTTTATTGGGAAGACAGATAGACCAACTTGTAATTGCTTTAAACGAAAAAAGACTGTGAACGAAACTTACTATTGGAACAATGAAAGTATCGTAAGAAGAAAAAATATCTTATACCTCTTTCTTGCACAGTTGAGTATTGGAAAAAAATATGTAGTGATTGCCCTATCATACTAAAACATTTAAAGTAGATACCAATGCATGACAATGCTAAATAAATAAAAATATCACCTTGTTATAATGTCAAAATATCAAAATTTCCTGAATCTCTAAATATTTTTTCATATCTAAGAAATTTGAATATTTGTCCTTCAAATTAAAACTGAAGATGCTGTTACAATCCATGTTGAATTCAAATAAAGAAATAGAGAATAAATTATGATTAGCTTTGAGCTAACAATAATATTTGGTACAAAAATAATTTAACAATAATGAGAGGTACATTTTGAAATATATTATACATTGATTTTAGTTCATTAATTGTTATACAATAGAATAGCATTATCACAGCTTATATTTAACCTCTGAAATCTAAATGGATGTAACTGTTAGCAATGATATGCACAACCATATTCTCCATATAATAGATCAATGAGCCCTTTTGAAAAATTGAATTCCATCCAAAAACAGTCCTCATGTTGCTTTTAACTGGGAACAAATAAAATTGAATTGTGTAATAAAAAATAAACTTCGTTAAAAAGTGAAACAATGAATATGTTTTTGGTTATTCCGTAAATAAAAATATTATGTTGGAAAATCATTCATATATTTTTTGTATGATCTCCTTACGTATATTCATTCTCACGATGTCTTTTTATTACTCTTCTCTCTGTGAGTTGTGGAGGAAGGACATAAAGCTATTAATCGCGCAATTTCTGCAAAAGTGAGATATATTACTTACAAGATCCACACTATTTCTATAAATCATGCCCGCCAATGTTTCTTGTTCTCAATTATTCTTTTTCTTTCAGCGATGGAATTCTATAAATTTCGATTCAGCTTCAAAGTTTCATTTTTATTTCCTTGAAACTTTGTTGCTGCGGGATTGCTCTTGCTATAAAAGCAAAATAACATCTAAACAACAAGGCAAAATAATGAAGAATAGCTAAAAGTGAATTATGATCAACAATATTTTAGTTTTTATATAAATTTTCATTAACTTAATATCAAAACATCAAAAATAATCCTTTTATTTTGTATAGTTATTTCCCAATATTATGTATTTTAATTCCGGTGTCCTTTGGAAGATATTTTATTAGCAAAAACCACTTCTCTCGATCAAGATCTGTATCCCGAAAATGCTAAATATAAACGAGGGATGCCGTTGTATTTAGAAAATAACGAAATAGCAATACCTTAAACCGTTTTCAATCTTGCTTTATGTCTGATATATTAACTTATTATTAATATTCAGTTGATTGGGATACTTAACAATAAGAATTAAATTTTCACGACGTAACTTGTTTATTTAATTAGCTGTTTTGATTTTTAAATAACTTACAACTGAGATCAACTGATGGTTCTGTGCTTCCCCTGCCTTTTCCTTTATAAGTTTGTTTTCCTTCTGGTAACGAATCAGTATTAATAGTACAGATATTAATGTGTTAGCCATTATAAAAATTAATTTTATAAAAGACGTTATTTATATTAATATCTGGGAATGGTAATATTGGTATCCTTTTATAAACGGTGGCTAGTCTTTAGAAATATAACAAAATAACATATTCTGTTTCGATTAAAAACACGTCATAGTTAGAAATCAACTATTGTTTTTCTGTTCATATTTCATCCATTTCTGTTAAGGAATTACATGACTCTTAAATTTCAAGTTTTTCGATTTTTTTAAAAAAATGTATATAAATTAGAATTTTATCTTTTCTGAACATTTCGGTCCAAAATGTAAACGATACTGCCCAAAATTTCCAGAATTATCGTGAAAAAAATTATATCAATGCTGATTAAATGTTATAAAATCTTCCTCTGCTAAAATATAAGACAAAAGCAATCCTAACTTTCTTAGATGCCCATAAGGATAAAATACTTAAAAAATTTAAAAAGAAATGAAAAATCCGAAGCTTGTTCATTATTTTATTAAAATTCTTTTTTTAAATATTATTTTTACTTTAACGTCCTTTTTTTTCAAAACAAATAAAATAAAGCTTGTTCACAGGATTTTTCAAAATCTACATTTCCTGTTAATCTAAAATTTCATGCAAATATTCATGATTTTATGATGTATAAGTCAGAAATTCTTTAATGACTTATACATCAATTTTTAAATAAATGATTTTCAGAAAAAAATTTCAAGAATTTTAATTAGACTTTTTTTCTCAACCTTCTATTCTTTAAAAAGTTATTTTTTAAATAATAAACATAATATTAAATATATATATATACAGCTTCAAAATTTAGAATTTTTTGAAAATTAATATTAATTTTATTTTGACTATTTTGACTAACTTTTAAATTTAAAATCACACAAGCAGTAAATTGCTAATTTTTAAAATTTTTTGAAAAATATAAAATTTATATTTTTAAAAAAAAATTAAACGAAGTCTTTAAAGTATATTAAAATTTGAGAAATAATGTCATTTTATATAAAATTTTTATGAATAAATTTTCATATTTCACAAATTTTTCATTTGAAAGTTAGATGAGTTTAAAAAACTATACTGTTTTTTGCTTTCATGGGTAATTGTTAAGAATCTTCAGACCCCTTAATGTAAGAATGACAAAGTGAGATTTAAATCTTGAGGAAAACTTTTTAAAGACCCCAGAAGAAAAGAAAGATTTCCGGATTGTTCATCATAGAAAACTCGGAAAATGAGGAGGGATAATTTATGAGGTCTGCTTGCCAACCAAAGAGAACATAATATATCTGGTATTCAAATGACCCTCATTTTTCCTTCTTCTCTTCCCATTTCAGTACTGTTTCCGCATAGGAGAGGTAATCATTTACCTCCGAAGATGAAAAGGAAGAGGAGGAACACCCCTTTCATCAACGTACCTTATTCAGAGTGCGCATATGAATCTTTCTCTCCTTGCAAAGCAAAAGCATTTTTCATTTCATTCGGACTCTGGTATTCCGATTGTATAATTTGGGGAACACATTAAAAATGATGCAATTCCATGTTAAGAAAAGTTAAATGTATGGCTGTCTTTTCAGTAAAGTTTAGAAAGACAAAGCAAAAATGCTAATTTGTTTAGTCTTTTGGTTAAATATTTGGAATTAAGTGGGTAAATATTTAAAAAAAAGATTAAAAAAGACTTTGAATTCTTATTTTTCAATTTTTTTTATGTATGTTGAGGTATATAAGATATATAGAATGCGAAAACTTTATAAAAATGCTTTCAGTTTCTGCTGGTATATATTTTATTATGAAATAATTCATATTTTAATGATCATGTGATAACGATTATTTTAAATTTCAAAGAGCAGCATTGACTGAACTTAATAAGTGGATTATATCAATACTGGTGCTAGCATCCTGATCTATGGTGTAAAGAAGTTATAAAACTTCTCTCCGTTTCTAAGAGATACATGTTTGAACATTATTACATCTGGGTAGCGGAGAGACGATTCTTTCCTTTGTTGTTACCTTTAGGATCCTCCCCCTTTGATGTTACCCTCTGGACTTGAATACAGTCCGGATAATGAATAACACATGCGTTACGGCTCTGAAGAAATAAATCGTGCTAAAACCAGATGTGAAAATAGAGGGGATGATTAACAAATGTTCCCATGGTCAACTGCTGACCACTGATGATATTTCCGTAGAATTATTGGATTATTGGCATCTTCAGTACACCAATGCAAACATGAGAGGTGGAGTTTAACCATAGGTTAAAATGGAAGGTTTTGAAAGGAAGAGACGACAAGAGGAGCCAGGAGCTGAGATCTGATGAGCTGGACAGCTGAAGAGATACCGCATGATCTCAGAGTCTACAGGATTTTTTTCTTTGGAGAGAAGTTTTGAACTTTTGATTAAAGATCTACCCGAGTTATCGGTAGATATCTTGAGTTACTCCTGCAGTAACCAGATACGCTAATAGCAGGTTAGTTTTCCTTGTATTAATCGTGGAACTGTTAACCTAGATGTAAATATTTCCCGGCATATTAACCTGAATGATGACGAGTTCATTTTTTTATTATATAAATAAGCTGCAAATAAAACATTTGATTTTAAACGCTGCCTTTTTTATTTGATCGACCAGGATAAAGTCATTACAATGGGTACTGTCTTCTCCTGGATTTGGGTGTCCTGATGAAGGCATGGTTGTTCCTCATGCGGTGTTCCATCTGCGAGGTGGCTGAAACAGCCCCTGTCCCCTATAAAAAAGGGAGTAGTGAAATTATGTGTGTGAGTGCCATCTTTATCTGTACAGATTATAAAAGGAAGTCTCATGAAAGCATCTGCATGTTTGAACAAAAACTCTAAGAAATTATTTTCTAATATTAGATATATTTATACAATTTTGTAGAGCATTTACTAAGGAAGATTTTAGTAAATTTAAGTCATATCAAAAGTAAAAAAGGGAGTTTTATAATTGCAAAATTAATTTTTCACCTATCCATGCATGTGTGAAAGCCTCAAACTTCGCATGTGCAAATAGCAAGAATTGTGGCAAGCACATGGAACACATTTTTTTT
>JAOUZG010036900.1:8104339-8117926 GCA_026289955.1 Argiope argentata | reverse complement strand
ACACACACACACACACACACACACACACACACACACACACACACACAAACTTGTAGTGAATGACACTTGATGATAATACAGTTTCTTAAAATATTAATTCATTAATTGAATTAAATTAATTTTTAATACTTTAAGTAGAGTTTTAGCTGCTTATATTAAAAATAAAAATTAACAGGCGGTTGTTCACTCGTGAAATGCAAGGATTCCAGTATTTTTTACGTGAAGGTGAATAATGCGAGTTCAATTCATGTGAAAAAAATAATATTTTAATATACTATTTATATTAATTATAATTATTAAATAAAATTTAGTTAAAAATTGTTTTGTTGATCCAAGTAGAAAATTAGTTGTTAAATAACTAAGTTGTGAAAAACAGAATTATTTATTTTATTAAATTATGTTTAACTTTAGATTCAAGTTTGGTTTGGGGGGGGGGGTACACACCATCACTTGCAACCATTATGCAATAATTCAAGACAAACAAATTGTACAAAGAATTTTTGACATCCAAAAATGCTTCGATAGACAATTTTAAAATCATAGGCATATGTTGGATATTTGGTTCACATTTGAAACTTAATAATGGCGCATTTTGATAAGCCTATTTAATAAAGTTGATATTGAAATGTTAAATAAAAACTATAATTACAGTAGTAAATGGTAGTATGTATTATAAAGTAGTTTTACATTGCATGAATATAATAAACACAATAACTTGAGCTACATTTTTCTCGGAAACTAAAATGAAATATTAAAGTGGGAGTTTATGTCTCATAAAACGTATAAATAAAAGAAGCACAATCAATAAATATTATAGTATTATATTCCTACGGATAAAAATTACACAAGTTATAATGCACTTGGAGAATTTCTTTACTTCGAGAGAATTTAAATAATTATTTGCTTTAACAAATATGGTTTTAAAAGAATATTTTGGAATTTTTAGGACTAAAAAAACTCGTAAAAATAAGAAATTCTGTACACCTTTCAGAATTAAAATTTTTCTTGTATTATTTTAAATATATTTATGCTCTTTATTAAATATTTACGCTTTGATCGAATTCTTCTTGAAAGAAAACTTCTTGAATGACAACAAATATATTTTCTATGATCAAATTTTAAGCATTGTCACATATTTCATTACACTTTTAAATTAATTAGATTTTATGTTTGTAATTTCTTGAGAATGAAAACATTGTATCAAAACCTTTAGTTAAATTAATAATTTGAAATTTTTTTCCCTGAAATCCTTTTTGAAACATGAGCACAACATCGAATAATAAAGCATAGATAAAAGAAAAGAATATTTTAAAGATTTTAAATTGAAGTGCCTTTCTTATTCCATAGCTCTAAATGCATATAAATCTAAATGAAAACTTATTAAATTTATAATTAAGCTTAGCAAACGTTTTCCCATAAAAATCATAATTATGAATATTGAACAGGAATTCATTCATTTTAATATTTTAATAGAAGATTAAATGCTTCATTATAAAGTAGCAATTAATGACACAATATTTAAGAATTATTGAGATTCTATTTGACTGTAGTCATGGATATGAAATATGGATATTTTATTCTTGGTAAATGTATAACATTATCCGAAGTTTAAAAATAAAATATTTACTGTATCCAAGGAAGGATTTAGAAATATGTTTTTTTGTCAAAATAATCAAATTTTCATCCAAAACAATGAAACAGTTTAAATTAGAGCTTGTTTAAATATCTATTCTCACAATTTAATAACTAATTGAATTACTATTTTAAAATTTTAATAATCGATATAGTAAAAAATATTTTGTTTAAAAAAACCCTTGAAATTTAATATTTGTAAATGGAGCATATGAATTAAAATTTCAGTTACAATTATTAGTTCATGACATTTTTTAAAGCAAATTTGTGAATTTCTGTTTTGAAATGTAAACAATCAAACATCAAACGTAAAAGCAAATTCATATAATAAAAGTTTTTTTATTGTAATTAGTAATAATTTAATATAATATTTATATATTAATTGCTGCTTCATAGAAGAATCAAATGCTTATTAATTTCAAATTTTCTAAAAAACAAAATTAGAGTCTAGTATTTGCATTCACTTATGTAAGTAGTATCAAAATACAGAATGTTTAATCCTAATTGATATTGTACAACATGAGAACTTGAAATATTGTAACATAATTTTGAAATCAAGGATGAAATTATGAATTTTCTGCAAAAATATTTTCAAGAGTAATTAGGATAAAACACCAAAATGTTGCCCAGTTTTTAGTTAAAGGAAATTCCTAAACCTTATCCGTAATGAGCATTTCAACTTTTTGAAGTATATCTATACCAAATTTGACAATTCTAGAATAAATGGTCTGTACTTGAAAACTCAATATACACAGACAAATTTGGTTTTTATTACTAGTAAATATAAAGATATGGATTATTTGCGCATTGAAATTTATATTTTATCTTTTTAAATTTATACTTAAGTTCATAATATGATTTATTTTATATTTCAATAATTAGCCTTTTTATGATAGCTCTTATATTGCCTCTTTTCGTAGTTTGTAAATCTCGTTTTTTTACTTTTCATTTAAAACTCTTTCAAAAAATGAAATCTGATACAGCCAAGATGGTGGCTTTTTGAGGACAGACTTTTAAAATCGATTTTTTAAATAAAAGATCTGGGTTTATACTAGACTTGAAAAAAATAATTTGATTTAGTACCAATATTTATTTATAAATTGGCGGCAATTTTAGGTAAGTAAAGAAAAAAGAATGTTACTTTGATTTTAGAAAAAGCACTGGAAATTAAAAAAATTCAAAAAAAGAACTTTTTTCCTGCTAAAATCTTTTTGTATTGTTGTAGACCAATAAATTTAGATTCAAACATTAAAGGAAATGCTTTAAAATTGCTGAAGAAAAATAAGAGTTTCTTTTCGAACTTTCAGCATAGCTACAGAAAGATTAGAAAGTAATTAATGCGATAAGTTTGCCAACAAAAGAGAACGTAATATATCTGGCATTCAAATAACTGTCATTTTTCCTTCTTTTCTTCACAGTTTAGAACTGTTTTCGACCGGAGAGGTAATCATTTATTTTTAAGATGAAAGGGATGGTGGGTAACACTGGTGGTGGAGGGTGAGTCTGTTATTAGAAAATTTCTATATGAATTCTAATTTTCTTTCAAATAATTAATTTTTTAATCATTTCTTCATGACTCTGCCATTCTAATCACATAATTGAGATAACAAATTAAAAATGGCAAAATTCAAAAACAGAGTCTGTTCTTGTTCTAGTATTGTAATAAAGATTTTACAATACTTTTAATTTAATTAATTTTTAGCATTTAAATTTAATTAATTTTTAAGTAAAAAATTTAAACAATTTAACTGGAAATTTTGAAAGGAAAAATGTTTGAACCTTTTATGTATTTCAAAGGTTTGCATGAATAGTTTGTGTGAAATACATTAAATAGAAAATTTTTGTGAATATCTTGAGTTGCTATGTAATTTCATCGATCTACATATGAGTCTATTTGTGAGCTTGTGGCCGCAATAATTCACAAACGAAAAGAGATGAATGGAATTTAGTTTGTGAAAGGGAAAACACTGAATATATGCAGTGAACAACTTGAACAACTTTAGATACAACTTGAACTACAGATTGTCTTTTTGCATTTGATTTTATCAACAAAGTGATGCAAAAATGAAAAAAAGAAATATGGTTGGTTATCAAAACAATCGAAATTTACGTTCAAATACAGGAATTTTTTTTAATAAGGCGTAGGATCATCTTTGCATGCGATACAGTTTGGATTTGCGTTAATTGAATCTTACCAGGAATAGAAGTGCTGAAAAGTATTTAGAGGAAAGTTGCAGCATTATTCTTGGATATATTGTGAAAGTTCCGTTCCAGGTAGATGTCATTGTACGTGCTATAATTCCGGATTAAACATTCTGTTGTTGTTGTTACTTGTGGCACTTGCAATGGACAAGCCCAGCTGAGACATCAGCCGATTTTAAGCTGGATATATGCGTCTATTGTTTTTTACAAGTAGCGCCATCTAAGGCCAAGAGTACGACATCGCTGCACACACGTCACAACCCTATTTAGGGGGCGGACTCCATTCATGCAAATTCATTCATTCATCTCAGATCGTAATTTAGACCTGAAACAGCTGGAACCTGTTCAGATTTTGCTATTTTGGTGACAGCAAAGAAATTATGATTTTTTGTAATGAATATGCTCACATTTTTCAATGCAACATAGAAGTTTTATTGCAACCGTCAGATAATGCATTAAATTCGATTTGAAATTTTTAATTAGATAATACTGTGATATATAAAATATGCAATTTCCTTTTTGTAAATAATTATTTAAAAATGTTCCATTATTTTTTAGATATTCATGTGTATTGAATATTTTTTTGTAATAAAAATGAATCTTATCCAATTTTTATTTTATTTCCTCTTTCAAATTTTTTTCACCGTTAAAATTCTTGAAATATGTTTATGTTCAAAAAATTATGATTCTACAGATGGTAAGGAATTTGATTGGGTACGCTCAATCATTTACGCTCCTAAGTTTTGAGACAAATTTTCTTTCCCTTATATTTCCAAAGAAACAGCTTGATAGAGAATAATGTTAATTCCAGCCACATGCTAATAAGGTTTATCGGTTATTATATAAGCAGATAAACCTAAACTCGAAATATTCTAACTTTATATCCCATTCAACTTCAAAATCAACGTTCGTAGTCGTTCTGAAACTTTATTTTTAATGACATACAAATGTATCCTTCCACGCAATTTGATTTAACACTCTGTGTCTTTTCCTTTAACTAAATAATAGATTCTTCTTCAGCAGTAACAGCTGGCGGAAATTCAAAATAGATGAACTAAGGAACATTTGGAATTTGATTTAACGTATAATTCTTTTCGGTTTATTGTTGTGAGAAATCTACATATTTCTGGGAACAAATTCTTAATCTCTGTCTCGCAAAAGCTTCAGTGAAACGACTATTTCAAAACTCTCATGTAACTCAAAATAAGTAAGAAATAGACGATCTCTTGCTGCACAAAATATACGAGAATAGGCGTGTTCTTGAAACAGCAGCGTGCTTATTGTGATTTTGGAATATCATTACGTTAAACACGAGAAACCAGCTTCAACAGAGCAGTATTGGAGAAAACTTTGCAAAAGAATATTAAATATTCTTAGCATTGTTTTGTGTTAGATTAATTAATTGCTTGCATCAGTTGATGTTTAGATTAAAATGAGGCAAAAATTCTGTTAATTACAGATTTTTAATGATTTTGTTACAAAAGGATTTCAGAAGTTAGGGATAAAATAACATTCTTAATGTCGACAGACCTTTAAAAATAATGTTCCAATTGTGAAGAAAATGAATTTTGATATGGATGCCAAGCATTGTAAAAGATTCAAAATATGAGATGGAATATAGTTTAGTTATATTAACTTCACGTTGTAAAGCAGCACTAGGGCTATTTTGGGATGGATTTTGTAATTTTGAACCACTGTCAGATGACGAGGAAGGCACTTGAGCTGGCACTCCCTCTCCACAACACACCACACCTGATTTAGAATGTATACAAGTTGGAAAAGGAAGATACTGCTAAAAGAGCTGATATTTTTTTCTCATATTTGAATGCTTTATTACTTTATTGAATTCCATTATTGAGGAAAGAGATTGCTTCACATTTCCATGAGCACATTTCTTGTATTTTTGAAATGCCTTGTAAAATATTGAAACAAATCATGGTAATTATCTATTAAAATTATTAGAGTACATTTTAAAAGGTGAATAATTTTCGATAATATATCTGATTTTAACAGTTTTAAATCAAGAATTCCCATTAAAATTTTTTTTACCTGATCTGATAGTCTGAAAATTGCAGAATTTATATTCTTTGGATTTGGAGAAAAGAATTTTTAAGAGCAAAATTCACATGTTGTTTTTTCTATGGAAAAATAATTCCGTTTTCATAAGTGATTCCCAGATATAAGACTCGTATCGGGCAGGACACTGAGGTGCAAAAAGTCATGGGATAACAATACACAAATATACAGATAATAATAGTATTATCGTAATAGTATATAATGATAAAATGTATTAAAGGGCAGTGCATGACTTTCATTGATATTCAGGTAGTTCCCGTGAAGATGTTTCTGAGGTGATTATCGTCCCATGAATAGAATGAACAGACGCATGGGACATTCAGTTCCAGAAAATCATTAAGGAATTCAGCATTCCGGAATCCACAGTGCCAAGAGTGTGGTGATAATACTTAATTCCAGGCATAATGTCCAACTATGGATACCGCAGTGATCTACCACCTGCAATTTGTGACAGAGGCCACGATGTGTGCATAGAATTTTCAAAATTAACAGCCAATTAACACTGTTTGAAATAAACAAAGCAATCAGAGTAAAAGGAACAACATATTCGTCTGGATATTGGGGAGAAATTTGGATTTAATGGGTTATGGTAGCAGAAGATCGTTTTTACTAATAACATGACATAGCATGCAGAGCCTCTCTTGGGTTCACGATAATACAGGTTGGATCCTAGACGACTAGAAAACCATGGTTAGGTCAGGTCATTCACGATTTCATTTGGTAAGAGCTGATGATAGGACTTCAGTGTAACTCAGCCACGGACTTAAATGATCAATAAGTTGTTCTAAAAGTTGTTGGTGGTTCCACAATAATGTGGACTAATTTCATTTGGATTAGAATGGGTTCTCTGAAAAATCCAACTGAAAAATTGACTGCAAATTGTTATGTCCAGTTATTTGGATATCACTTGAATATATTCATGGAACTTTATATTATATCATATCCCAAACAAATATAGCATTCTTATGGATGGTAAAATGCCATGTCTACGAACCAAAACTATTTGAAGAACTTTAGGGACAATTTGAGTGACTGATTTAGCAACCTAGGTCATTTGAAATGAATCCCAGTGAATATATACAAGACATAATCGCGCGGTTAATTCTTGCACAAAATCGGGCATAGTCAACATTTTTGAAATTATGGAAATTTTTTGAGGCATTATGTCTCAATATCACTGAAAGGAACTTCCAATGATTTGATGAGTTCATGTCACATCAAATTACTGTTCGTAACTGGAAAAAAGAATGTCCGACCCATTATTAGATGATACCGCCACACTTTTTCACTTCAGTATATAAGAAATCAAATGGGCCGGGATGGCCTGGTTGGTATAGCATTGGACTCGTACTCCTTAGGCTACGGGTTTGAAGCTCACCGTCCAAAAGATTTCCCGAGTGTCTGGCAGCTGGCGCTCGTTAAATCTGTTCGTGGTCGCAAAGTACTCCATATCGAGAGTAATATCACTAGGGGTACTGGGTCAGAGTGGATCGTTCTCTGTTCCAGGTTTAAATTACGATCTGAGATAAAAGAATGAATTTTCATGAATGAAGGCTGCCCCCTAAAAAGGGTTGTGACGTGTGTGTAGCTAAGTCGTACTTTTGGCCCTAGATGGCACTACTTGTAAAACAAGAGACGCATTTCTTAGGCTTAAAATCTGTTGATCGTATCAGCGGGAGCTTGTCCACGGCAAGTGCTATTAGACACAACACAATAACAGAAATCAAATGAATTCGTTTCAATAATTTTAAGTATACGAACGAATTTTCAATATAATTAATATTGTGATTTTTTTATTTAATAATGAAGCAAATGTGGAAGTTTGTTATTTTACAAAATACCAGTTATGTATGTGGAAATTTAACCAAATCTTCCAAAAATATTAGACTCTTCGGATAGCGAGGTTTTAGTGGCATGGTGTCTAGGTTTTTCAAAAATATTTACGAGTTTAGATTAAAAACTAATATAAAATAATGGAAACGAAGGATTAAGAGACTTCTTTAAAAAATAAAATAATTTATTTAGAGTTAAAGGGAAAATTTTACAGAAGGGAGTATACACAGGGAAATATTAAATGAATTAAAACATGGAGGTATTAAACAAACAGAAAGTTAGATTATTTCCTCTAGGAGAACGTTAGAAGTTAGCAAAACACTATGACTGGAAGCGTATTACCTCTTAGCTTTGCGAGCAGGAAACGCTGACGCGTGGACACTCGGTTGTTAGTGGGCCTCTGCTTGAATACTAATTGTGACAGTTTTTCAAAAGCTCGATAGATGGCATTGTTCTGGAATGTTAATTAATTAAAATTAATTAATAATTAATTAAAATTATCGTCCTCTGGAAAATGATCTAACCTTTCACAATTCTCGCTTTGAATTACGTCTATAATCGAATGTTGATAAAAGAAAAAATGAAAGCTAGAATGATGGTTAGGCAAAATAGCTCCGTGGAATATCCTACATATATTTATATTTTCTGAAATATAGCTTATTGTTTCTTTCAAGAAATATTAAACATTTCACAGATAAGCCACTTTGTGATTCATAACTAGATGTTTTTTAACTTCAATATTTAAAAATAAAACGATTTTCCCTTTTACTAAATAAATTTTCATAAGTTTCATTACTGTTTATTTTATTCCTTAAAGAAACAGTTCATGAAACAAAAATTAATCAACAAAATGAGTAAAGGCTTATATTCGTTTTTTTTCTTCTTCCTTTCTCTAGAAATTGGTACAATAATTTCTTAAAACGTATTTTAAAATTAAATGCATTAAATGAATAAAATATCGGAATTAGCACCGTTAATATGTTTCAAAAAGTCTTTCTAAGATCTTAATATGTTTATCCAATAAAGTGGAAAAAAATTGAAACTAGCATTTTCACTAAAGTGACGGCTTTATTAAAATGCTGAAAAATGAAAAAAAAACTTTCAGTTTAAAATGTTTAAACTTACTGATTCTTTTCTTCATAACATCAATATTTAATTTCCATATCTTCGCGATCACATTTCAAAAGTTTTGCAATGAAAGAAATTCAAGTTATTAATTTAATTAAATTTTTTATTAGAATATTTTCTTACCTAAGAAATCTAAAGTGTCGTTAGCAAAATGAATTAATTTTAAGAAAATAACAAAAAAATATCAAAGAGAATTTATTAATTTAATTAAAGGAAAAAGTATTCGACGTAAGTGACTCAGTTTTCTGAATAAAAGTATTTGTTTAAAAAGTAAAACATCTTCAAAAATATTTCAATGTCTTTAAAGAGAAAACCTTAAAGCAAAACGACGATGATATTTTTTGACAGCATTTTTATTTTATTTTCTATACTTTGTATATTAAACTATATTTCTTGAAAAAAAATTCTATGATTGTGAAGAAATATTTAAATCCACTAAAAACAAAAGCTGTTTAAACCCTTCACATATGAATCAAACTTTAATAAAAAGATTTTTATGCTAAATACATATTTTAAATCGTTTTTTGTTTTTGTTTGCTTGTTTATTTTTGCTTTTCACTTTTCAAACCATTCACACATAAATCAAAGTTTAATAAAAAAAAACTTTATGCTAAATAAAAATTTTCAATAGTTTTCTGTTTTTTTTCACTTTTTTGTCGTAAGAAAGGATTAATTTTTTTTCCAACATAGAAATTTATTACAACTTGAGTATATTAAGCTGTTAATGGGATAAAATATGAATATACAAAGACAATGAAAATATAGTCCTTTGATAAATTTTAGCTTTACATTTTGTTTATTGAAAGTTATGGAATTAAAAACTTCTTTTGGCTAAATGTGCTGAAAATGAAGTTCATTAAGAAAGTCTTTTAGGAGAATCACACTGTTTTAAATTAAATTAATGACAGTTATTGCATTAAAAACCTTTCAACTTAAAATGAAGCTATAAAAATACATAAATTATTTCATTAAGTTATATGAATTCTTCATATAAAAAACTTTTAGTTTTTCACTAAGTTAATTTTCTGCTCTGGAAATTACTTAATAGTAGATACTAGAAAATAAAGTTAGCAAAACTTTTGGAACTTATAAAATTTTTTCTAAAAATGCATAAAATTTTCTGGATGTCCTGAAAAATCTAATCTGGGCCCTTTTACTATCGAATTTTAAACAGATTTTGTCATAAATTAACTTTGCATAGGGTCGGAAGCTAATTAATCAGCTGCTTGGTACAAAATGTCTAGTATGGCAGCTGCAGGAGATAATATGAGAGATTTTCATTAATTTCATCCTTTTAAATTCAATATTTAAAAATTGTTCGCATAAATATGTAAGCATTTAAATAATTAAAAAAATGAAATACAACCTATTTTATACAATTAGCACCTTTAAATGCAAGAATAGAGTATAAAAAGCTTGGGGATATCAAAAGAAACAATATCAATTTTTTTTGATGATCCTGATCTGATCATTCAAAATAAATAAATACAGAACTTGTAACAAACACAGAACTTCTGATTGGTTAGTTTTGTACTCAAAACGGCGAAATTGAGTTATGTAATCTATTTGCCGGAGTTCTCTCAAGGAGTTATTTTCGGGTATCTGTCGAAAATGGATGATGAATAGAGAGCAAAGCTTATTAGTTACAAATCTATAAATGCTGGCCGAGATGGCCTAGTAGGTAGAGCGTTGGACTCGTACTCCTTAGGTTACGGGTTCGAAGCTCACAGGCCAAAAGATTTCCCGAGTGTATGGCGGCTAGCGCTCGTTAAATCTGTTCGTGGTCGCAAAGTCCTCCATATCGAGAATAATATCAGTGGGGGTACTGGGTCAGAGGTGATCGTTCTCTTTTCCAGATCTAAACTACGATCTGAGATGAATGAATGAATTTGCATGAATGAAGTCCACGCCCTAAAAAGGGTTATGATGTGTGTGTAGCTAAGTCGTACTTTTGGCCCTAGATGGCGCTAAGTGTGAAACAAAGAGACGCTTTTTTTAGGCTTAAAATCTGCTGGTCGTATCAGCGGGAGCTAGCCCACGCCAAGTGCCATTAGTCACAACACACGCATATCTATATATCCTGAGATATCAAATTATGTTACATTGAGATTAACGAAATAAGATCAGTGGTAGAGATACGAGAATGTTTCTTTGATTTTGCCATTTATTTTAAATAAATATGTTTTCCTTAATAAAGATTAACTGAACTGAATAATTTTTTTACTACATTTAAAATAAATAAAAAATGTTTACCGTTATTCCAAATAAAAATGTATTCATTTCAGGGCTTCTTGATTAATTTTTAATATGTTTACTCTCTGAAGAAAATATTATTCTTTATAACAAATTGTTCTTAGGAAAAACGACGCGAGAATGATGTCGAATGATTTTTCATTAATTACCCTTTTAAATACCCTCAGAAGTATTTTGTATTTCTTTTTAATTAGTTGCATTTTATTGCATTCGTAGAAGTATTAAAAGTCTTAGTCAAACTAATACTTTGATTTTTTTATTTAATTAATACATGAAAGAAATATAAACTAATGAAACATTAATAAGGAAAAAGAAAAAAAAGGAAAAGAACATTTTAAAATTTTCAAGCAATTATTTTTAATTCCATTCACCTTTAATAACGCATTTATTTTCATTAAATTGATATGCTTACTTACTTTGTCCCCACTTAAATAAACAAGTAAATAATTAATATATAATTAGTAAAAACGGTACTTTTCCGTTAGCTGTGAGCAAGTGAAAAATCGCGAAATAAATTTGGCGGAATTCTATATTATTTGGAGATTTTAACTTTAAAATTGCTATGAAACATTTGGTGTAATTATACAATATTTGGTGATTTTTGACAAAGCTTTGTAAGTTTTATGAACTAACTCCTTTTGGGATAACAGCCTTTGTAGCTATATCCGTCATTATTTATTATTTATTACATTGTTATTAAGTTAAATTACATGTACTCCATTAAAACAGATTTATATATATATATTGTACTTAATGTCTTTGTTTGTTTTTAATTTCGTATTAAATATCTTCTTTGTTGAACGAAATAATAATAGTTGCTGTTGAATATCGCAAGCATGTCAGCATTGTTCACAAAACAAAACATCTTAATGGAAAGAGGGGGGAAAGATAGAATTTCATTCTCTTATATCCTTTTTTAAATTTATCAACATTTAAATTTTATTTTTTGAAATTTCTTTGTATTTATCTCTGTTTGAGAAACAAGAACTCTCTGGGAATTCTGAGAAATGAAATATGAAAACAGGACATTCTGAGAAGGTAAACATTATTTATGCTTTTTAAAGTATTTCCACAGAAGTATTAAGTTTTATTTATTTGTAAGTATTCTGGAAAAGCCTTGCCTGGGGCGAGGAGGATAATGTGTGGCCAGAAGTTCATCAAGAAAGGAAAAAAAATGATTAATTTTTTTCATTTGTTTCCGACAGAACCTCTTATGCTTTTAATTTGAGAATATTATTATTATTTTGTTATAATATTTCATCGTTTCTTTATTTGACAAATTTATAAGATAAAATTTTGAAGACAAATTCATTTTAAAATCTAAATTAAACAGATTAATTTTAAATCTAAGTTAAATCTTAATCAATATCTTAAATTCTATTAAATTATTGTTATGGTAGACATGTTAACCTCATTTGAAAATGTTTTGTTATTTTCTAATCCAGTTCTCTCCAGTTTAATTATTTATAACAAATTTTCTAGAATACTGGTTACTATTTAATTTCTCACGTTCCGACCAAAGGGATAAAATTCACTAATGCTTACAACATTCTTTTAAAGAAGCTTAAGATTCTCTTACTTAAATTGAAGGGTGTCAAAGAAGTATCTATCATAATCTCATAGTAAAATCACTGAAGGGAAAAATTTCTGTCTCTTTTGTTGTAGTAGATGTAGACAGATATATCGTTTATCGCTTTTTCTCAGTACAAATTATGATTCCCATGTGAAAAGAAATCGAAGTTGCTATTACAAATGTTTCTCCTTTTTTTTCCAAGCATCTTCAAAATTAAGTTTACATATTATACATATCTTTTAAAACAAATCAGCCTATACCTCATTATAGTGTTACAGATTGAGTGGTAGATGTCTTCACGAGGAAGCCATTGAAATATTTTTAATTAGCTTCATAACTAAGACAATTTTGAAGAAGAGATTTCTTAATTGTAATATGTTTAAACACTATTTTACTGCTCTATATATGAATAAGTTGGCAGTAAGTTTGTCTAAATTTTTAGATGCATAATTCTTTTAGAAATACAGTTGTTGATATAAACTATATAAAACATATTTGCTTATGTGGATGAAATCGTTTTCTAATTAGATGTACTAACAATTCTATCACTGACGATAATGTGCCACTTCTGTCATTAACATTAATGTGCCATAATTAATGACAATCACAAATATAATGTCTATCACTAAAAATAATGTACCATAAATAACGACAATCACAAATATTATGTCTATCACCAACGATAATGTACCATAACTAACAATAATCACTAAAATAACGTTTATCACTAACGATAATGTGCAATAATTAACGGTAATTATTAAGATAACGTTTATCACTAACGATAATGGGCCCTAATTAACGATAATTATTAAGATAATGTCTATAAATGATTTTGAAATTAGAAACCATTTCGATGGAATACTTTGAATATATATATATATATATAT
>JAOUZG010036900.1:8087350-8104239 GCA_026289955.1 Argiope argentata | reverse complement strand
CGGCATTTATTTTATGATTTCTTTAATATCTTATTTCTTAACAATTGGCAATAAAGTGTTTAATTTCAACTTAGGGAAGTGTTTCGAAAACGGAATGCCACCCACAAAATTTCAAAATATCGGCTTTTTTTACTGAAAAAATATCTTTAAAACCGCTTCTTTAAATATTTTCTTTCATAGAATTCCTGCTTTTCTTAAATATCCACATCATTCCTCTTTGAAAGAGAAATAGAAAGGGAATGCAGAAATAATTCCCACATCGAATATTTTTCCCGTGAAGGTTCTTTTTTTCATATTTTCCAAGAATAATCATAAAAGATGAATAAGAGTATTCCAAATAATTTATAAGCTACCACCTCAAACTGTTTTCAAATGTTCTCTCCGTAATTTATTCATTTGAATGTAAATAATGACCCGAAATGGGACGAACACAAATTACAATTTATCTCACGTGATCTTAGTTCCTTGCAACTGCTTCAAAGGGCTATTTTTCGTTTTTTTTATATTATATATATACGCATAAATATTTGTTGCGCTAATATATTTATTTCCCACTATTCGTTCTTCAATGAAATGCTTACGAGTCTTGTTGCAAACTGAAAACTTTCAATTTAATCTTGGAATACTTCAAGAAAAGTGGATGGCACATAAAGCTGGAATCTCGAAAGTTGCTTTCAAATTCATGAGTGTAAGAATCGATTAGCTCTTGGAAATTGGAAGAAAGAGAAGGTGATATTTTTCTGAAAATTAAGGCGGGGAGAATTCATGAGAAATTCATCTTATTATGTACTTTAGACTCCTTTCACTGAAAGGACTTTGTAGAAGAGAGCTCAGAAGGTTAGATAAATATTGTAGTTTATCATGTTCGCCTCAAATTGAAAATGTAACTTAATTATAAAACATTCAAGAATTCATAAATATTAATTTAATAAAAGTATCTATCAGTTAAATATAATTGAACAATAATTTTGTATATAAGCTGCATTTTAATACCGATTGTATTTTGGGATTGTCGGCTAATAATCATAAAATCTCAAATGACACTTTTACTGCATTTTAAAAAATTAAATTCTTCTTGATTTTTTAAATTATTGCAATATTTAAATATTTTCCATGTAATATTTAAATTCTGATTACGGTCTTTCTGGCACAAAGGTAGCGCGTCTTCCTTGTGTTCTGGGGGGTCCCGGGCTCGAGACCAGGTTCAGGCATGGTTGTTCTTCTGTGTTCTATATGTGAATGTCCCCCCCCCTGTAGAAAGGGACTGTGCAAGCGACTGTGATGAGTGTGTAGCTAAGTATTACTCTTGGCCCGAGTTGGAGCTACTTGAAGCAATAGACGCTCCCTTTGGCTTAAAATCTCCTGATGTAATCAGCCGGGGCTTGTCATTGGCAAGTGCCATAAGTAACAACAACAAATTCTGATTAAAAAATTTTTAATCTAAGTTAAGGAGGTAATAACATGAGACTAATATTTTAAGTCAGTTTTCATTTGCCTGAAAGTGATAGATCTGGGAACTGTCATTTCCTAAAAGCTGTTTTTTTAAAACCTTTTCTGCTGAAATTATCGATTGTAAAATATTGCATAGCTTTTTGCAATTTTATTCTGATACGGTTTTACATATATTTCCGTAAAAAGAATTTTATACCTGAATTGAAATATTTCTTTTGATTAACATTTAGAAAATATAAAAATCTATCATAAATTTATGAAAACATTTGATTACGAAAGAAAGAAATCATATAAAATTAATTTTATTTTTCTGGAGAAACAGCGATAACATTGCTCAAAATAGAAAAAAAATTGAATTATCTATTCTTCTTTGATCATTAAAAAGTAATTTTTGTTAACAAGGTACAAGAATAATTTTTGATTATGCATTTTTATCTTCAGTATAAAAACTTTTTGTATGATTCTTTCAAAGATCAATAGACACTTCTATAAGTGTAACAGATATTTGTTAGAAATGCATGATTTTTTTAAAATTTCAATATTTTTGAATAATAAATTATTTATTTTTTAAATATGTTTATATGAATTTCAAAACATACAAAATAAAGAAAAATAATACGTTCGATAGTTGCATGTTGTTAATTCGAGTGGTTTTGCTAAATCAACTTGAATGCGCACATAATTCAGCTAAATTTACTGTCATAAGAAGGATTACATTGTCTTTACTCATCAAAACTGGCATCAATTAAAAGTAATAATTGCGTTTGTCTTTGCTAAATGTATTCATATTAATTTTTCATAATTATCCATAAAGATGAAAGAAAAAAAGATTTTTTCAAATTCTTTTCTTTTTAAATAAAATTTTTTTTTCTAGAGTTTAAGAACAAAAATAAAACAATGAAATTGCATTTTAAGAACCTATTTACTGATTTATTTTTGCTTTAAGGCGACCAGGGATCTTTAAAATTATTTTTTGTACTTTTCTCCTTAGCAATTTGAAATTTTACAGGCTCTAAGAGTAACCCTAGAGGAGATGACTCACAAAATTTTAAAGCATTGTATTAATTTATTTATGAGTTAGGGGGGTTAGTATAATATGGTAATAGCGATAAATAACGTTAATGAAAAATGTTCCAGAAATTCCAAATTTGTTCAAAAGCACTGCAATTTTTATTATTACTTGCTCTAACCCTTTTAAAACAAAAGTTGGGATTAATATTCAAGTTTAAGTACGAAATATCAAAATTAACTTATGAAATAATTCATCACTACTTAAACTTTAAAAAAATCAAAAGTTTTAACTTATTACATTGGTTAATTTTATATTTCGTACTCAAACTTCAAGATTAGTCCCAATTTTTGTTTCAAAAGGGTTAGAGAAATCTATATTAATAAAAATGGTTCTCAAAATGCGTTGCTAAGCGCAAAACTTGAGAACGGCTCGACCGATTCGGCTAATTTTTATTTTAATATTTTCGTTAAGACACGAGGATAGTTCTTATGGAGAGAAAAAATGAAAAAACTGCGAGGAAAATGGTTAAAATGACACTTTTCTTGCTTTCCCGCCAAAACTCTTCATTTCCTTCCCCCACGCCAACTGAGTAAGATAGCAGGAAGTAATAAATTATGATTTGTTTAGAAAGAAATGCGCGAAGTCAGTTGGTTTTCATTTATACATAACGGGATGTTTAAAAAAGAAAGAAAATAGCTGCTTTCATTATTAGTCTGTATGAATATTTAATCTATGCCTGCTCAAAATAAAATTTAGGGAAGAAAAAAAAGAATAACAAAGTGAAAATAGGGTTTGTAGAAACAAAATTAGTGAAGAAAAAAAGGATAGAAAAAAAAAAGAAGAAAAGAAAAGAAGGATGTGTGTTTCCATATTATTTTCTCTGTGCGCGGCATTTTCCAAGCTGTTTTTAAACGTTCGCATCTCTTGAAAACCAATTGTGTCTTTATTTGTTTAGTGTGTTTACATTTATGAAAATTTGAATCTCATTATTATATAAAAATATGATTTTCTATATATGATTTTCAAAATTTGTTTGATTTAAATTTTTTTGATGAAAAACCTGTTATGAGACACAGCTACATAAAATATTATATGAAAATTCTTGCGAACATTAATACCGGCGGACCGACTGGTCGCCAAAGGCGGCTAGTTAATAATAAAAATTGCAGTGCTTTCGAACAAATTTGGAACTCCTGTAAAATTTTTCATTAACACTATTTATCGGTAATACTATATTATACTAACCCCCCTAACTCATAAATAAATTAATGTAATGTTTTAAAATTTTGCGCGTTATTTCCTCTAGGGTTGCTCTTAATGACTGTAAAATTTCAAATTGCTAAGGTGAAAAGTACAAAAAAAAATTTTTAAAGTTCTCTGGTCGTCTAAGAATCAGGAAAAAAATATGAAAATGATAAAGAATCTTAATATTTATAAGATATTGATGCTGAATATTAAAATGCAATGATAAAGTCTATTTTACAAAACATTAATAATAAATTGATTGTTTCATAACAATTATTGTACAGAGATTGGCAATGAAAAGTCTACCATCTCCTCACAGCGAACTCCTAGTTTCAGTCGGCAGATAATCAATCATCTTGAGAGCCTCCTGGACATTTTCACAATCTGTATTTTCCCAATCGTTAGCAGACAGAAAACAGCACATTCTTCGGAACTGTTCCATTAACAAACTGTGACTGGGTCACGTAGGCACGAACAACCAGACTGCTTGTCTGGATAAGATCGATCCACGCCATTCTTGTTAGTCCAAACAACTCAAACTTTGAAAGAAAATAGACGTCACACTTCCGAACTGACATTGTGTTCGAATAACGTAGAAACCACAATCATTCAGAGAAGCAAAAGGCTAACTAAAAGAATAAAAGTCTATTGAGGTAAAAAAAGTTAAAATAAATGTTCAACAAAAAAGGCGAAAATTGGCAAATATTAATGTACTTTTAGTATTTATCGCTTGAAAAAAAAGTCACTGTTTTAACTTATTGTATTTAATAAAATTATATTAATTTAGCCACCAGTTAATTTGAGGATGATAATGATCAATAAACTATTAGTTGCTTTTACTAATGGTACTTGCAGAGGACAAGCCCACTTATTCATCAACGGATTTCAGCCGAAATAAGAGTGCCATGGACAAGCTTCGCCAAGATCTCAGGCAGTTTTAAACCGAAAGGCGCGTCTCTTGTATTGAAGTAGACCCAACTAGGGACTAGTAGAGGGTAGTAGGGGTAGGGGTAGGGGTAGCTAGTAGGAGTAGTAGAGCCAACTATTGACTTTAGCTACAAGTTTTCAAGATTACAATTGTACTAGCCAAAATGCAAAAGCATTATTTTTTGTTTAAATAGTCAAAATTAAGTTTTTTAAAATTGTAATTGACTTGTATTTTTTAATTAATAACACAAGCTCAATAACACAACGTTAACACCAAACGTAAATACCAAAAACAAGCGAGAAAGTAATCCACTAGCCCAGCGAGACGCTTCTCTTCCGAGTGGGAATTCTCAACTAACTGACGGAGCTACGGCAACCCGTCCCTTATATAGCCGAGCAAGAGCGTGCCCAAAAGCACGCGAAGGTTCATGTATGATCTCGCAGCTACCAGACTATTCCTTTAGCCAAACCAACCTGGCTGGCTTGAAGCTCCTCGTCAAACGTCACCAACGTGGCGTGCTTCCGGGGAACTCACCCGCTTGTAACAGTACATTAAAAAATCTTAAAATTAATTAAAAAGTTTTTCGTTATCACAATTACTGCAATGTTTAAATTTTGCATTTTGATGAATTCCTCATTGGAATGTTGTCTAATACAATGATTCTCAAGAAAATTTCTCTCTCTGCCTCCTTATATATCGCTATAGACACAGAAACTTGGAATTTTCGAATGGCAAGGCCCTAAATTTTCTCAACAATAAATGCTTAGGGCACGCAAAAACTTTAAAGGGCATTGAAAAACCCTGCTTATACCTCAAAAAATGGTTGATTCATACACATAACAGTTCTTCAAATGCCTTTCTCACATGAAAATACATAATTATACAAGCATATTTTTGCAAATGTGGTACTAAAGAGAATAAACTTCAGATATCCTAACTTAGCTTTATTCATATATTCCCTCATGGAAAAAATTTGTATATGGCAAGGGCATCTGTTACTGATGATAACATAATCAGAGAAAAGGAAAATTTTATTTGGGTTACAAATTTTCTTCATATATTTTATTATTAGCAATAACGTATTTAATGCCGGAGACTGAAGAAAACAAAGCTTAATGTAACATATCAATAGAGATATTTTTAATGACTTGCTTGATAGAGTCTTTTCTTTCAAATTCTTCGAAATTTATGAAATGCATTTTCATGCAAATTCTATATATAAGGTATCCCCATAACCAAAAAGTTTTTTTTTCTGAGAAGGGCATTTGAAGAATTGTTATTTGTGTATAACTCATCCATTTTTTATGAGACTTGCAGAGTTCCTGTGCTTTTTAAACTTTTGGCGTGCTCTGAATATTTTCTGTCGAAAAAACAGTGGGACATTGCTATTCGAAAATTTTAAGTTTTTATATCTGTAATTATAACGAAGAGATTACCACTTTGGTGCCTTTAACAGAATTCCTAGCTCATACTTATAAATATTGTTGCAAATTTGTAATTTCGCTTCCCATATCGAACAGTGTCATCGTAAGAAATACCATTTTACGATACTCCCTGTTGCGGACTGAGCGGGTGTTCAACTTGGCGACCATTTGGCGACTTAGCGACAAATTTCGGGACAAAATGGACATTGCTGAAATTTCGAGAATTTTCATGATCCGTCCAATAGAAACCGAGATGCATCCTAAAGGTCTGACTAAGAAGGTTCCTCCTACAAGGAGCTATAAAAGGCCAGCAGCTTCAAGCTGATGGTGAATTGAATTATTAAATTTTTATAATGTTCTTAACTTATAACCTCTAATACAGTTGAAATCTCATCTCTAGAAGTTAAACTTCAACCAACCTCAAGGATGAATACCCCCACACCTCTCATCTTTCAATAGCCAATCGCAATGGGTCCTGACAATCGCCAACTCCCCCACCCTAAGCCAAGACAAATACTATATAAAGTACAGTCTGCATCGACTCATTTCCTTACTCCCTCACCTACTCCAACTCAATAACCCATAGAAACACATAAATCCAAACATCAAGCTCTCTCAGCCAATCATAGACGCCTCTCTACGATAACTTTCTGTTCCCAAAACTAGTATCTTCCAAACTTATCCAATCCATGTCAGTCTATAAAAAGTCATTGCTCTAAACAGTCACTTCATTAAAGAGATTGTCCTTTTCTCTAAAGGACAGATGATCAGATAAATCATTCATTGAAGCTGAAGGTGAAACCTGTACTCATTTCCCGATCTCGTCGCAGAGGGCAACGTTTGCTAACTAAAAGCCAAGCTTCTCTCCACTCACAATTACCGGAGATAATTCCCTGCCTTGGCTTGGCACCCAATCAACCCATCATCTAGCTGAGGGTGAATTGAATTCGACCGGAAGTGTAGTTGGAGACGAAAGCAAGCAACAAGGCAAAGAGTTAGTAGTGAAGGAACAGTGGGATAGTCCGACGGAGAACCAGCATGCTGTGGAACTCAAGCCAGTGCTAAACTGAACTGCTGTGTACCGAGTACTGTTCTCTGTGCTGTCCTGTGTTCGTCTCGGTTGTGCATATTTTCCACCTGTGTATTCATCGTCTTTGTGTTGGTGTCTTCGAGTAAATAAATGTCGTTGCTGTTTTCTACTAAGGTCTGATGATTGTTGCCTCACAAAATATCCCCACTATATAAACGAATCCGGTGAGAATTTTTCGTCCCAATAATTATATATGGACTCTATTTTCAATTGGTTGAATCAACAGGCTATTATATCGGCACACTTTTTTCTCAATCACTCTGTATTTATAAATACGAATCTTTTGTTTAACTAATTATTTGTGAAAGTAGCTAGAGTTTTCTTCAATTTGTGGCATCAACATCTTAGTACCTTTGTAACAACTGAACATCTTGACACTAACACGCAACGTTAGGGCCAGTATCTGAGTAACATAACCACAATACCAAGAAGTCGACTTCGGTATCGTAGATGATATCTGGTTTATGAAGTTAGCGCCACATTACTCCTCCACCATAGAGATGGATGACTGATATTCCGCCAAGCGTTATGGCGAGTTGCTGCTTGCTTACGTCAAGTGAGTCTGACGATTTTGTTTTTACTGCGGGTAGATGACGGCATGACTGTTGCAGGGGGGTGATCTATCAAGGTCACCAATGTAGCTGTTGAAGGTCGCGATGTGAATCCGCAACGCTGGGGCCAGTAGCCGAGTTACATAACCACAATACCAAAAAGTTGACTTCCCTATTGTAGGTGTTGTCTGGCTTTTGAAGGTTGCTCCACACCTTCAATAGAATATTGTTGTTATTTTTTAAAGATTCAACATAAAGCTGTACTTTCAGCTTATATTAGAAATTTCTCTGCCTGTTCATTCTGTCGATGGATTTCTCAAGTTATGATTTTGTCTCACCTAATCCGATTTGATGAGGGACAGAAAGGGTCTGATGTAAATTTAACTATTTATGTAGTCTTGTTTATGTAATGCATGTTCATAAAAATAGGAGAATATTAAGCAAAATGTTTAAAAAAAACCCTTAGTTTATTTAATTCTGAATCAGCACACAATTTGCGTGTAAAAGAGTGTTTTCCCGAAAATTTAATTAATAATTTCATGGAATTCTTTTATGTTACTTGAAGATGTGTTTATATTACTCAAGTTATGACAGATTATATTGCATAAAGTTGTAAAAAGGTGTCTGCAAACAGTTTTGTTGAATAACTCCATAACTTTCATCGTTAAAGTAAAATTTCTAGTTAACTGTATTTTTATTTATCAGTTTATTTTACAAAAAGGAGAACAATATTTATTAAGACCAGAAAATGTTCGATATTCTTATTTCTTAAATTAAACATATAAAATTTCTTCTAAAAGTAAATATTGAAGAAACTACGTCCTTTCAATAAAAAACCAATCAAACTTCAATTTCCAATGGAAATTCAAAAGTAAAAGTTATTAACATCACCACTGATTAATTTTTAACCACAGAAGTAAACTCATCACCGTAAGAACTTCATAAACGTTTTGGATTTCACTTAAGGAAACTTCATATTTTTAAATGACTTTGAAAGAATTTATAATGAGCAGACATATTTTGCAATTTTCGAAAGCATAATCAAAAAGTATGTCGGAAAAAGTTTTGAAACTGTTTAATAATAAGTTTTGTGCATATTTGGGAGTTATTAATGAGTGAAAAATATTATTTTTTATATTAAATACGAGCTTAATTAAAATTTCTAGTCTCAATGCACACCCATACACTCTTCCATTTGTATTATTTCCTTAATTTTTATCTTGATTTTTATATATAATGTAACATGAAGAACGATCTCATTACAAAGTGTTCAGAATAGATCTAAGTTAAGATTGCTTTTCTACAACCTGTCTCAGAAATTAAACACTTTAAAGAAAGAAACAAATTATTTCGTCCAATGTCGTAAAAAGGAATTTTTATTGTTTGAGTGAACCTCATTTATCGATTAAAATGGATATATCTACCTATGATTGAAATTTTCTATTCTTTTAAAACATTTTTTTCAATCCTTCCTATTTATTTAAACCATTGAAATGAACTATGATTTTTTTTGCTTTGAAAGAAAATTTTGATTATCAATTTCTATAAAACAAAGTAAAATCTCACTACAAATAATTCATTTTTTCCAATTAGCTAAATTTTGAGAATGCTTTGAGCTAAACAAGAATATTAAAACTAAAGGATCATTCTTCTTCTCTTAACTATATGCATATATTTTATAATAAAGACATATGTTGATAAGAAAATATTTGAAATAACTTAGGATAAAACACATTTCGTGAAATTAAAATTTTACTTTTATTAATAGAAGCTATATTTTTTAAATGACAAGAGGTATACGTCTGACCAAAATTTACGACTAAATAAAATATAGACACTAGCAAACACAAAGAACTCTTCATGAAGATATTCAAACTCTTCATGAAGATATTCAAAATATTTTTATTTCAATAAAATGCAGTAATTTTGCTTATTATAAACATATTTAAGATATTTTTTTAATTCAATAAAAGAGTAAGATATAAAGCTTTCAGATTGTTCCAAACATTGAAAGAAATACGAATATATATAGTTAAATTCTTCTGAATAAAATAGTATTTGAAATTTTTTCAAAACAAAAGGGTAGATAGCCTAGAAAAACTCAAATGCAAAAAAGTATTTAATTTACATTAATTTTAATAAATCATGCATTCAAATAAATACTGAAGGCAGTATGAATACCAATTTTAGAATATTACATCATGTATATTAAATTGCATGAATTAACTGTATACGAGTTTCTTTATAGGGTAGAAACGACAAAACTTTAGGTTACGAATTTCTATTGGCAACAGTTATTTCGTCATTGCAGGTTGTAGTGCCTGAATATTCCTGAAAAATTGTATCTTCCTTTAACGCTGAAAAACATTTTTCTATATTTTATGCAAATTCATGCCATTTAATAGAGATAAATTTCTTTGTTTTTTAAAATTAATCTTAGAAAAGATATGCCTTAAGCCTTATGTATTGCTGTCTGAAATGCACATTTGGCAAATTTCAAATAATTTTATATTATTCATTTGTAAGTAGTCCTTAAAGATACAGTCCTTAAAAATTTCGACGTATATATGAAAATTAAAGTATATTTTAATAATTAATAATATTACGATTTACGAAACCACAAACAAATGAATATTTAACCAAGTCAATTAAAAGTGAGACCGTTGATTAATCGAAAAAAAAGGAAAGAAAAATGGGTATATAAATCAAAATAAAAACTTTAATAGAAATTGTATTCAAATTTCAATACTTGAGTAGCAGTTTATTTTTTCAAAAGCCAACTTATTTTGAATATTAACCCATAAAAATGATTTTCTTCCAATTTAGCAAATAATTATGTTGTTGTTGTTACTAATGACACTTGCGATGGACAAGCCCTTCGCTGATACAACAGTAGATTTAAGCCGAAAGGAGCGTTTATTGTTTTTGAAATAGCGCCAACTAGGGCCAAGAATAGGACTTAGCTACACATCCACCACATTTACTTGCACAGCCCCTTTTTACAGAAGGGTGCATTCGCACACCTCACTGATAGCACACAGAGAATAACCACGCTCTAACCAGGGACGAACAAATGGCAAGGAAGACTCGTTACCTCTATACCAGCACACAATATGTTGTTGTTACTTATGACACTTGTCTATGGACAAGCCTCCCACTGATACATCAGCAGATTTAAGCCGAAAGGAGAGTCTCTTGTTTTAGAAGTAGCGCCAACTAGGACCACGAGTTTAGCTTAGCTACACACTCATCACATTTGCTTCTATAACCCCTTTTTACAGGGGGGCAAAGTCCCACATCTCACAGATAGCACACAGAAGAACAACCATGCCCAAATCAGGACTCAAACTCGAGACTCCCAGAACAACAGGAAGGTGCGATACCTCTGTTCCAGAAAGTCGGTACAATTAATTATAAAAAATAATTATGCTTACTACATTTAAAAATACATTAGCATTCCGTATACAAAGCAACCATATTATATCAGCTTTTCAAATCGAAATATGTCTTCATCCATCTGATATAAAGCAATGTTTAATTCGTTCATGTTTTTTACAATCCCTCTTAACACAAAAACTATTTTTCACTTTTTTCCCTTCCCATGTAATTATACCGATGGCGTCTAATTATCTAATTCCACTGAGACTTCACGAGATAAGAAAATATACTTCAGGGAAAGAGAAATAATCGCAATAGCAGAAAATGCGGAAGTCGGTTCTTTAGCAAATAAGATTGGACCAAATAAGACGAAAACGAACTGTCGCCATTCCGTCATCGAATACACAGAGTCGTTTGCTTTATCTGAAGCGGAAATACTCGGTTGCGTGTTGTCTGCCCATTGCATTCCTTTTCACAATAATTACGGGACATCACGAACTACGATGACGCTGCGTTCCGTGTATTTGCGACGCCGCCTGTTATCGTAGCGCCCGCTACAACACGAGCCTTTGACAAGTAATGGAAGCATTAAAGCATAGTATCGAGAATTTACGAATCGTAATCACTAGTCGTACCAGCTATTTAGATACAATAGACGAACATTTCACCGTGAGTGAGGGTTTGGGCAGTTTCTGCTTTGGTATATCTATTCTTATAGATAATTCATGCAAGAAATGTATACGAAAAAAAAAGAATACGATATTTTTGTTTTGTGACGTCACATGAAAATAAGCTACTTGGAAAATTTGAGTGATTTCATTAATTTTTTTAAATGCTTTATCTATGATTATCATTTTTTTCTTTTCATAAATGATCTCTGAAATGGAGATTTATAATTTTATTTCGAAGTTACTGTTTTTACTGTTTTGTATCTCATGAATGCCCGTAATGATACCAAAATGGGTACTTACTTACTATACCGTCTTCGCCAAAAATTGCCAACGTTTTATCGAGTAGAACGATCAGGTTAGACTATCCTCTTATGCAAGAATTTCTTACAAAATTTGCCAGAAACCTACAAATTTGGTCTCAATTTCAGATTTAGAATCTCGAATTCTAAGTTGTTGACAATTATACTATACTTTTACTATTTGATGTATATATATTGTCCTTCTTAAATACTTTATATACAATGAAATGAAACATCTGTGAAAGGACAAAATTTACGTTATGAAGTAAAAAAGAGTCAGCTTTCTGGCACAGAGGCAGCGCGTCTTCCTCGTGTTCGGAGAACCTCGGGTTCGAGCATGGTTGTTCTTCTGTGTGATATCTGTGAGATGTGTGACTGTACCCCACCTCCCCCTGTAAAAAGGGACTGCGCGAGCAAATGTGGAGAGGGTGTAGCTTGGTATAGTTGTATTCTTGACCCTATTTGGAGCTACTTCAAAATACAAGTGACGCTCCTTTCGGCTTAAATCTGCTGCTGTATCAGCAGGGGGCTAGTCCACGGCAAGTGCCATAAATAACAGCAACAGAAATGCATGATTTTTTTCATTTTCCTATAGATGGAAAATTTTCACTTTAATCTTAGCAGCTAGTCACTTTTCTGAGTATTACAAGAATTCCTGGTACTTACGTATTAGATCATATTCGTCAACGATCGCCAACAGTTAAGTAACTCATTGGCGACGAATTTAAATAAGGTTATAAAGATCAACGGTTTACACCATTGCCGGATTGTCATAATTGACGGAATTCATTGGAATCCTTATGCAATAGAATGTGTTCGATTCCAAGAAAATAATACTGAAACAAATTTACAATTATAGATTCACTGGCCAATGAATTAGAAACCTAAGATCAATATTTTATTAGACTATCTTTTGTACAGATAACTGATCTGATTATTTTGGGCATCGAGTTTACAACTGTTTGGAGTGCATTTACATCCAGAGAATACCGTGCATTGGCCATGCAGATTTTTAGATCTTGTAAATTAGATGGAAGAGGTAAGTGCTGTCGGACGCGTCTTTTTACCATATCCCACACATTTTCTATGGGGTTAAGGTCCGGTCTATGCGGTTGTCAGGGAAGGTGTTGGAAGTCAGACTGATGCTTTTGGCACTTCTGACACATTGTATAGTTGCATTATCGTTCATGAAATATCCATCACCATCAAGATAAAAATGCAACAATGCAGGGTGCACTTGATCTACCAGTATATTTAGATATTGCATGGTTAGTTGTTTACCCTCGAGGATTTTCTGAGGACCACTTCCATGCCAGCAGAATATGCTCCATATCATGATACTCCCTCCAGATACTTGCAAAGTACGAATAAGGCAAGATAGATTCATGGCTTCGTCGGATTCTCGCAACCTTCAACGTCTTCCATCAGTGCAAAAAAAAGGTGTAGCGTGATTCATCCGACAACATTACCATTTACAATCCTCATATGCCCAGTGTCTTCTTTCCTGATACTTTCCGTTACAAACGAATGTTTGCCTGTAGAGTAGAAATGAGCGGTTTTCTCACAGGCACTCCTATCCTCTGCAATTCTCTAAGCATAATTCAAATTGAACTCAGTTGGGAAGAGTCTTGGTTGACGATTTGTATCAGTTGAATTACAGTAGAGTCGCTGTTCTGCCGTACAATTCGTCGGAGACGCTCTTGAAAACTGTGCCACCGATCACGCTCTTGAAAACTGTGCTCGAACTGCAGTTCTTCTAGAGAAGAACTGTATATTCTGATTCTAATTTTTGAAAACCTTTGATATGGCTGCAATTGAGAACTTAGTGAGATCTGCCGTCTTCTAAATCTAGGCACCTGCTAAACGGGTACCAACAACAAGCCATTTTTCAATTGGTAAAAGATCTTTAGTTTTTGCCATTTTACTTCATTCATCGCGAAAAGGATTCCTTCACCTTACTTACACTAGCATTCTAACTCTGTGTAACCCACGTCATAACAAAAAATTTGTATACTTCATTCTTAGCATGCATTCAAATGCCAATCTCAAAAGTTTCTAATTCATTGGGCAGTGAGTGTATAATTTGCTATTTATAATGAATGGTTAATTTATATAAAAGCTGTCTAAACCCTTTTTTTATTTAACTATGCTTCATTATTTAGCAAAAATCAAAAACAGAAATATCTTAAATAAAATTGTAACCTGCTTAGCTACTGTCTTTTTAGAGCAATGTTTCTCAATGTTCGATGAAGAAATTTCCCATGTTCTTTAAATCACCCTTATTCCACCGTAATACTATTGCACTGTTGAATCTGCACTCATGTCCATAAATTAAGGATATAAGTACATTCAAGAAAGGAAAGAGTCGGAATCAAAACAAATGTGACTTATTAGTAGAACTTATTTATTAATTAAAAGGTAAAGAGCAAAAAAGAGGCTATATATTTGATATCATTAGTAAAAATTGCGAGTTTTTTCACTCTGGAGCAATATCCCCTCTATTTACATAAACCAATATTACATGGTTGATATGATGGTTAATTCATAATATGTCTCCCAGACGATGCAATACAGTCCGTACGACGCCTAGGATTAATTATCGATCTGATCTTGAGGAATATTGTATCATTCATCAAGCAATGCTCTCTGAAGTAGGAGATGGTTGAATGGGTACAACACGTCAGCTAAGCATGTTCCACACATGCTCTACTAGATTCAAGTCCAGTGATAATGCTGGCCAGTCCATACGGGTGATATTTCCCTGTAGAAAGTATTCCTTTACGATGTTTGCACCTTGAGAACAGGCATTGTCATCCATAAACACGAATTCTGGGCCCATGGCATTACATACTGAGTATTAGATAAAACAGTTTCTAAAAGAAGATAGTTATTTTTTTTTTTCAAAAATAAATTTATAACGCTCGTTGAACTAAAATCAACAACTTGATTCTAAAATATTAGATAATTATTGCCTAAATATTTTCAGGAGGAAGACATTGTTCACAAATAATATAGTTTCGGTGAACAGGATTAAAAAAGATGTCGAAAAAATACTATTTAATAATATTTTAGGATTAAGTTTTTATTTAATTAAATTATCGCTCTCATTTTCAAAAATTTACATGATACGGATACACAGGGTGTAATATTATTTAGGCACACAGTAAAGATGTTGTAAATAACTTGAAACCTAATTTCTGTTACAAGAAAAGATGGATCTTAAACTATAAATTCTTCTTATTCTTCTTCCAATATCCGAGTTTCATCATTTGAATCAACAGACGAACAAACTAAATCCTCGCAAGAGGATTCTCAATGTCGATATAAAAAAGAAGCCCCAATCGCTTATTCCGCTTGTCTGGGTCTCAGATAAGTATTTGACGGTGGAAGACAGTTTAGCTTTCCTAAGGCGAACCACAGCAGACGCTTTCCAGAAAAAGCCGTGAAAGTCAAGATTGATTTTTATTTGCATTTTAAGGACCGGAGAAGCGTCAAATCTCCTGTGGCGAAAAAAGAGACGAGAAACCGATTTATTTAGCTTAGATTTGGATGCCGGGTGCGAAATTGGATTTAGGAATTTATAACTGAATAAAATGTCTCCTGATAATTGTAACATGTTTTTCTTGAGCGTAAAAGTGGGTAAGGCAATTCAATTACTCTTTGAGCGAAGAATTTACTTCTTGAATGATGTAGTCAACTAAAAACTACAATGAAAAATAGATACAACTACAATAGTAATCTTTCAATTACATTTTGAAATGTACTTTTTATGGAAAATGGGAAGATATTCTTAAAAAATCGTAGAAAATGAAAGTCTGATAGTGACAAAATGATGGAAGAGAGTTCAGAGTTATTTCCAAGAAAAAAATTCGTGCAAAGGACAATGAAGAAAAATGAGCCGGTGTCCTGACATAGGGGTAACGCGAAGAGGAAGTGGCCAGTTTATGATCCCTTTGGAGTCAAGTATCTTGAAGAGAATATTAGTTGACAGATTCAGTCAATGTAAGATTGGATATTGCTACAATCCACAGTCGGCCACAACAAATCCTATCGATATTGCTAAGTTCAGTGGTGGCGGGGTGGTCGGCTGTACAGAAGAAGAAGAAGGGGTAGTGCGTCTTCTTCACGATTTGGTCATCCCGGGTTCGAGTCCCGAATAGGGCATGGTTGTTCTTCTGTGTTCTATCTGTAAGGTGTATGAATGTGCCAACCTCCTGTAAAAAGGGATTGTGGAAGGACTGTGATGAGTGTGTAGCTAAGTCGTACTCTTGGCCTACTTAGTGCTACTTCAAAACAAGAGACGCTCCATTCGGCTTAAAACTGACTAAGGCCTTGTCGAAGCTTGTCCATGGCAAGTGCCACTAATAACGGCAACAACAACATGGAAATGATTTAAATTCTTGTATTTTCATAGTTCTGAGTTGAAATTGAAAGTTGTAGAAATATAAACATTGGTCACTTATACGTTTTATGCAATCAAATTTTTTAACCCACTTAAAAATATTTTTTTAATTCAATTCTTTGTTAATGGAAGGGGATGGACATCAAACGAGTGGAATATTGCCATTGCATTGCTGTTTTAAATTTATTTTAAACTTTACTTAATTTAATTTTACTTTAAGTTAATTTACTTAAATAGCATGATAAAGTTTACGCATTGCGCATTTTGTATTTAAGGTCATTAAGGTTTAATTCTTACTAATTTGAGTCATCTTTGTGTTATTTTCATTTCTAAAAAATGTTGTTTTTGTAGAAGAAGAGGTTTTAAGAAATAGTTTTTTAAACAAGTAATTATTTATGTGGTTTATTATGTAGTTAGTTCAATAGTAAGTATCATCA
>JAOUZG010036900.1:8045417-8071349 GCA_026289955.1 Argiope argentata | reverse complement strand
ATCTATCTATCTATCTATCTATCTATCTATCTATCTATCTATCTATCAACTATGTCCATAAAATTAAAAAAAAATAGTTAAAAAAGCAATGAAGTCGGACAGATATACGTTTAAAAAGTCTTGTCATTTCTTTCTAGCTTAATTTTAAGAAAATATTCTTGTTAAATATAAATTTCGAATGAAGCAAAAATTCTTTTTTTTGTTAACATAAAATTTTTAAAATACAGAATTAAAAAAAAAACATAATTTTTATGAAACTATCATTTTGTATTATCTGTATTGCATATATGTTTTGTTTTTTGTTACTACTTATGGCACTTTACAAGCCCTCTGACATATATGCAGGCAATTTAAGCCTAGAGAGCGTTTTTTGTTTTTTCAGTAGCGCCGACTAGGGCCAAGAGTACGACTTAGCTATTTCATGCATGACATTCGCTTAAAAAATTCCCTTTTCACAGGGGTACACATTCCCACACACCACACGTTGAACATAGAAGAACAACCCTGTCGTAATCGAAACTCGTATCCGGGGACACCCAGATCACGGGGAAGACGCACTACCTCTATGCCAGGACGCCGGCATACGTCATATATAAAAGTTTTTTGTTGTAATAAGTTGGTAATCTCTAATTTGTTCTTTTTTACAAAAGTTCTATAGTATAAATTTTATGAATACAATAAATGTCTTTCTAATAGAGATAGTAAATGTTTTTGAAACTCTTTTTTAAACTTTTTTGATGCATGCTTCAATCACATTCCCCGAACAATTCTTTAAATCAAAGTTCCCTTAGTTTCTTCATTCGCTGAATTTCTCTAAACGGAATGGCAACAGTCAGGCAAGCTAAATCCGCGTAACAGGCTTCCGAATTTTCAGTACAAAAATAGAAGCCTCTGTTCGCTGATTCCATCTGTTCGGCTTTCTGGAAGCCCATAAGCAGATTGTCTTTTTCAGGGTAAACCACACTGAGACATTATCAACGCATCTCTAAGGGCAGGGGAAAAATTCAAGATTGATTTCGATCTGTTCTTTAAGGATCAGGGAAGTATAAAAATTCCTGTAATGGAATGGAAGTGATAAGCCAATTTATGAAATTCTGGTAGTCGGGGGACAGGAAAAAAGTTCAATCGAGAGTTTTTGGGCAGATAATGTGCATCCTAAATCATTTAGTCTTTTTCATAATTCAAAATTTGTTTACAGTGCATAATCACCGTTTAGAGGGAAATGTTTAAAAGTAAACTGGTTTTAAGCAAAGCATAGGGCAAATTACCATATTATACGGCAATTTGACAATTTCTATATTATTCGGTACATACGTATGATACCGTCCGACTTTATCGTCAAATTGGAAGTCGTCGCCAACGAGTTGCTGAACCACCAACTATGGCAATCCAGCAATGGTTTAATCCGTTGATTTTGATCGCCAAATTTAAATCCAACGCCTAGGAGTTACTTGGCGATCGTAGGCTAAGACGGTATAATGTTTAGTACCTATTATTCTCTATGCTTCGCATAAGAGCAAATAAAAACGCTAAGAAATCTTTATAACACTAAAGGGTTAGAGATAACAAATTTTTAAAATTCAATAGAATTAATTTAATAAACAAATGAGACATTTGATTTTTTAATCACTAATTATTAAAAGCTGTCTAAATTGAGGAAGCACTTTTATCCTTTTATAATTTATAAACTCCATAGAAAATAAGCGACAAATATTTATGATGTAAAATATAATTCAATTTTAACATTATTCGTAACTTTGAATATTATCATTAAAAGTTTGTGTAATTCTTTCTCTTTAATTCTTAGAACTCAATAATTCAATTAGTTCCTAGAATTCAACATAATTCAACTGAATGTAATTTGAATATTTATAGCAGCATACTAATTAATAAATATCGTTATACAAACTTGAATTTATATTTTATGAAGAATTTAACTCAAAATTCCTAAATTGAATTAAAAATAAAACACTCACGGGAATGTTCAGATAATGATTCAGTAATTACTTAAAGCATACATTTTTACTATTTTATACCTATTATTAATAATTAAATTCTCCAGATAATCTCCCTTTAGTAATTGTTTTCAAATGTATATTAAAATACCTTTAATAATGAATGTTAAATCAGCTAACAATTAGAAATATGAATGTGTTAACATACTAAATTAATTTCAATGTTCTTAACGTAACGGCGCATATTTTAACGGATGGTGGGACGGAAAGAGTACATTTACAATTATTAAGTTTCCCTCGAATATTATAACCCATTATTATTCTTATCATTAAACTCAATTTTTTCATTATTTATCAGCAATTAAAAGTCCCATTTTTTTTCTAATAATGGAAAAATACTTCTTCTTCTGTACTTCAATCACCCCGCCACCACTGAACGTAGTAGTATCACAGGATTTGTCGTGGCCGACTGTGGACTGTAGGAATGTCCATCCTTACATTGATAGAATCTGTCAAACTGATATTATCTCCAAGATGATTGGCCCCAAAGTTGTTAAAAACTGACCACCTCCTCCACTACAAACTTTCAAACAATTGGCAAAAAACTGACAATTTTAGACATCATGTCCTTCAGACTCCTAAGATTATTTGGGACCATCAGTACTGAACTCGAGTCATTATTTTCAACTTGCAGATGTTTTCTATGTTCGGAGATTTCTGTGCATTCCTTTAAATAGTGGTAAACAGTACCGATTCCTCCACAAATGCATTTACTTTCCTGCGTTCTTCCAAATCTTTGGAAATATGCAGAGAATCTTCCATGTCCTGATATAATTTGGATTACCAGTGGATGGTATCTTCTAATTTTTATTTCTGGATTAGTAATAAAATCGTAAGTTACTTTTTTTGGGCATATATCGTCTGTCAAACCATTGTAGTGTAATTTATTCTCTCAATTCCCATTTTAAGATATTATTTGAAGGGAGAAATACTATCAGTTATTATAAATATCATAAAATTACTAGTAGAGGGCATGACAGAGGCTTCTAAGGCTGATGTATACAATACTGTGTTAAACATGATATTAAAAGTCTATATTTAGTTTTATGATTTAATATTATTAAAAAGCTCTAAAATTCTAATTAAAAAAACTGAAAGTGAAATAGCATATCATCCGTAGAATTTATTCGTATTTTTCAAAACGAAATACTTTACATTATATTCCTTAATGAAAACCTTATGCCTTAAACCGGAAGAATTGAAAAGAATAAAATGTAAAAATAGTTGTCTAAGACTGAATTTTCATTAGAAGAAATAATTATAAATGCCCAGCTGTAGCAAAGCTCAATTGGTTTGCATATGGTTTAGAATCAGCAAATGAAAAGATGCAGCTTTTATGGAATTTTTTCCAATAACATTTTGAATCATTTTTTGCTCTTTTCTACATAGCCAATTTTCAAAGTTAATATTCATAAGAATCATTCTTGACTAAAAAAAGATTCAGTTTATTTATGAATAATGTATTGACTACCGCTTATTATGTACGAACTCAAAAAAATAAATAAAAATACTTGAATGAAAGAAGTTGTAATGAAGTGACGTGAGAATGAGAAGTGTTATGCGGAAAGACGATGCGTGTATGATGTGTTTCCTGAAATATGGTCAAAACTGAAAAAATTATCTATTTAATGCTGAAATAACTATATCTTTTATATATGTGTACCTTTGATGTGTGTTATCAATTACTTACTAAAACATATTGCACTAAAATTTTGTTGACTATTATTGGTCTTAAAAGACGTCACCGTAGCATAAAATTATATAGATATATATTTTAATCAATGAGGTATTTATGAATTGTGAATTTTTCACAGATTAATTCTGAATGGTTATTATTACGTCAAATATGTGATAAAATGAAAATTTTCATTAGATTTTCGACATTGAATTTGATTTAACTTAGCCTTTAAATTACTTATCATTTCGTGAAAATATTTATTTGTTTAATACCATTGGGTTTTCTGAATAAAAAGTTTGTCTCGTATTATCATAACTCCTTTTGATATCAATTATGACATTAATTATTTAAAATAAAAACATTCAAAAAGAATTAAAAATTATTTGCAATAGATTTAATCTTTAATCTAAACATTATCATTGTAATTGAAAATTTTAAGTTGTAGTAGATGTAAATGAAGTCAATTTACCCTTCAGATCATTCTTTAGCAGCCATTATGGGAATTTTTTAAAGGGACTTAAAAATTGCTTTGCTCATTCAATTTTAAAGAAAAAAAAACTCACTGACTATACCAACATACAGCGTAGATATAGTTTAAAACACATATCGTTACAATAATTTGAAAATCTTCATTTAAAACTATATTGCTGAGAAATAAAAGAGAACATTTTGAACTTCCTATTTTGTTGTTACTTTTGGCGCTTGCCATGGACAAGCCCCCGCTGATTATATCAGCAGTTTTTAAGCCTAAAGGAGCGTCTCTTGTTCCAAGTAGCGCTAACTAGTGCCAAAAGTACGACTTAGCTACACACTTTCTATAGTCACTTGCACAGTCCCTTTTTACAGGGGGGGGCAGTCACACATCTCGCAGATAGCACGCAGAAGAACAACCATGCCCGAACCGGGACTCCCAGAACACGAGGAAGACGCTCTACTTCTGCGCCAGAGAGACGGTACTTTTTATGTTTTTATGTCAAGCATTTATGCTTGGTAAAATTAAATTGCGTCTACTATAAATTCAGTCTTATATAATGGCAGAAAAAAATTCTCATCACATTTCAAAATCAGAGCATAAGGATTACAGAGCGTTTTCTTAAGGCAACAACAAAATAAATTTAATTACCCGTTGTGATTTCCCAGAACTCAGTGTTAAGCAGAAACAGATTCATCTTCTTAATCCTTTTAGCCACTAATAAGCTGTCATATTTAACAAAGAAATCTTGAGAATTAAAAGCCATTGTAGAAACTACTTTACAGCTTAATTATATTACTTTATCATTGCATCTTTTTTTAAAAAAGAACACAGGCGAAATAACAGTTTGCTGATTGTTGTCGCAAAAACCTTAATTAAATGTTGATTTCGTTTAATTGAAAGCAAACTGAAAGAAAGGAACTCTATTTATCCATTTTTAAACAGATGAAATTTCAAAAAAATGAAACAAAACGGTACCATTTATGATAGCTTATTTGTTTTCATTTCATTAAATTTTAGCTGACATTTGATACTTACGTATTATACTGTCTTCGCCAACGATCGCCAACGGTTCAATAACTCATTGGCGACGCATTTAAATTTGGCGATAAAGATCAATGCATTACACCATCGTCGGATTACCATAATTGGCAATTTAGCAACTCATTGGCGACGACTTCAAATTTGACGAAAAAGTTGGAGGGTATACGCAAGTATCTGTTATTTTCCAAACATACCTTTTCCCTCTTTTACTATTGACTCCGAATTTCGCATCTAACGACACATAAATGGCGTTTTAAGGCTAACCTAAAACAACAGAGCGAAAAGATAAATACGTAAAAGTTAAGCAAAATGACTTTCAAAATTTAAAAGCCGAATACTTGGCGATGTTTTAAAAAAATAATATGTGTCGAGGGATTTGTAATGAAAATTTGTGGTTTTAAAACAACTATTACAATTGCTGGAACAACATATTTCCAATTTTCAAGGATTTGTATTTGTATTTGATTAAAATAAGATTATGCTTGTAAGATTAAGGTTTATTTATGTTTTGGGTAATTCATTCAACTCACAAAAAATAAAATAATATACTTTTATACTCAGAAAAAAGATATTTTACCTATAATTTGTTTTATTCAGTGAGAAACAGAAGTGGGAATTGTGCGAAAATAATATTTTTATCATATCCAAACATGATGTTGTTTTTGGGATGAGTTTCTTGGCGTGGCCAAAAATCAGTTGGCAAAAATTTGAAATTTTATTATCTGCATGAGCATTTCAAAAAATATCAGCTTTTTGCATTTACAAAAGGTCTGATTAAAAAAAAAATAAGATAATGACTACAGCCAATATCCTAGAAAAATGTCATATTTGAGCACGTGATTATATGAAATGAAATAAATAGGTAATGTGATATTTTTTAAACGATAAATGCGAGACAAATTTTTTGGATCGTTTGCAATACTATAGTGACTCATTCAATGAAACAATTAAAAGGAATAAAAGTATAATTTAACTTAAATAATACTCCAAACATTTCAGAATTTCATCAGCTTGTTTATTCTTTCTTCTTAGAAACATATATTACAAAGCATTGCCAGTGTCCAAAAGTTTACAATTAATCATCAGCTATTATATAAAAAACAATGAAATAATATTAATAAAAATTTGTTTATTAAAGAAAAAAATCGTTTACTTTTACCTTTTAATAATAGTTTAATTGAAATAAAAATGATCGAAGTTATAAAATGTCTGAACTAGAATCGTCTGCTGAATGTCTATTAAAACATTGAGATTATGATTTTCACCGAATAGTTAACTGTGACTTAATGACATCATGCCTTTGGGACTAAAGATTCTACTTCATCCATTTCAATAATAATAATTTTGATTTCAGATTTCAATTGTATTTATTTTTCAAAAGCGAAATAGACAAAATATTAATTGAAACTATTAAAAAGATTAATAATATGGAAGAGATTAAGTATGTCTTTGCTTTTCTTGAAAATGATATCGCAAAGCATATATCGATACAGATTTTCATCGAAATTCAGAGCGTGCGCATTATAAGCTAATATTTATCACTATGAAAAAACAATATTTAAGAAATTCATACTTATTCAAAGAGCAAATTTTGGAATTGGAAACTAAAATTTTTAATATCAGTATAAAATAATGCTCTTTTCTGTCTAATAATCCGGAGTTCAATTAAAATAAAAATGGGAACAACAGATGATACTAATCAGAAAAAAACAGCTTTTCCCGATAGTGTACTTCTTTCCAGAGATGTTTCCTTGGGATCAGGTGATAATCCAAACAAAATAGAACAGAAAATAATTTCTGCGGCCATTCAGAGGTTTCGTCGTTTGAAACAATCTAATTCGCAATATTTGAGACGGCTGGTTGCATTGAAGCAACAAGTGAATTCCTTGCCGGATGGGACTGCTGAAAAGGCTTTTATTTATGGTATTCTGCTAAATAGCGTTTACGAGTATGATGGATCAACAAAAATCTTAAGCTGGCAGACAAGCAAGCATCTCAGTAAGAAATTAAATAAATTGAAAATATCGCCAACAGAAGTAACTGATCATCGTTATGCTAAGTTTGAAGAACTTAAATGAAAAAAAAATATTTATAATATTTTTTACAAATTAAAGAATTTAGGGAAGGAAGTTAGTAACAAATGAAATCTGATAATTTAAACCTCTTAAATCAATAAATATCGAAGCCAAATGAAAAGAATCTAGCGAAGAAAAGCAATAAATCAGCTATTTATTTTGTACATCTAATGATATATATTTCCTCCATCATAATATATTTATAATCTATTTATGTTTAAACTACTTTTAGTCATAAGCATTTTCCATAAAATAAATAATTTTTTTGTATGTGGTTTATATTATTTAAATATTTTCAAGGAACAGCTAACAGTAAGTTAATTTCCCTCCAAAAGTAGTTTATAGCCAAATTTTAGTAAAATGGCGTAATCTCGCACAAATGTTAGCGATAACGTAACGGTGGAAAAATCGAAAAATTACCAGCATCGTAAGACGCCAAATGACTATATAAATCAAAACTTACCCATTTTTACATCCAAATTGGCTATAATTGATAGTATTTAGTAATTTGTTTTTGCTCTATGAAGGTTCGATAAGTAAAGTTTAGATGCTACAATTATGTAAAAAACTACACCGCAGAATTCAGCTTTATCGGTGACCAAAAATCGCAAAGAAAAAATGGTACTTACGTATTGGACCGCTGATGTGCCAACGGTCGCCAACCACTTCGAGCCAATTACTTAGGCGACCAGAAATCTTTGATACATGACACCGTCATTGTACGTTTACACGTATAATCTCATTTCATGTCCATTTAAACACGTATTTTTAGATGGAATAATTCCATAATTTTGGAAACACATTGCTACATCTCTTTCGTTGGCAGGTAAATTCCAAATTTTAATCATTTTAATGGGTCAAAAATTTAGAACAGAAAAAGAACTTAAGAATCTTCTGAGAAACCAACAAAATGGTGGAAGACAATTAAGATTTGCACAATTTTTAAAATAATGATAGTTGTTTTTCAATTTGGCTGTTTAGCAACTAATTGGCGAAGCCTTCACATTTGCCGATAAAGATCGATGGCTTAATACATAAATTCCGAAAAAATTTCGTGAAATTATAAAAATATACTCAGCACATTTTTTATTATGAAAGATTTTGACCCTGCAAATCAAAAATTATATAGCTTGACAATTGAAATCGCCAAATTGGCGAAGTTTTTCTTGGTTGTCGTTGCAACAGACAAAATATGCTTGCAAATGCCAAGATCAGTACTTAATTTATTATGTATTTTGAAGCTTTACAAATTTCAGTAAAGAGTATTTAATTAAAATCATTGGTAAAATTTAAAAACGAAGTTCAAGTTTTCACCAAACTTCATGCCAAAAATGGCGATCAAATGTTTATAAAACTCATCAAATGACTTTGAATATGATGTCTGGATGTCTGCAATAAATAGTAAAAAATAGTTTTTAGATTTATTTGCAAAATGGTCAAAATTAATAAATTTGGCGAGAAATTGCCTAATAATTTCATCGCCATTTGACACTATGTATTTTTTTAAGTCAAATCAGTACATAGCAAAAAGCACATAATTTTTAAAGAATCCATTTTTCTTTTTTCTTTTATACTTGATAATAATTTGTTAATTTCATATTTTTTTTTCCTCAACAAATATTTTTAAGATTTTTTTCTGACCCATTATTTTAAATGATGATGAATTTATTTACTTCTTGAATTTATTTCTTCATAATTCTGATATTACGAATTTTTATGGGTAAAATAAGGAAAAAGGTTTACTTATAATATAGTTAATAATTATTACATAGTTATTTTCATATATATTTGACACATTAAATCTTCGTTTCAGAAATATATATATTTCAAAATAATTTTATATTACCCAATTAAAAAGGAATTCTTCTGAGAAGAATAATCTAGAAGATTATATCTGAATTTACCACAATGACAGATTTAGATAATCAAGTATATTTGTTTTTTTTATTTAATTGTAAAATCTCAAATTCAAATTTTTACTTAACCTATCAATAATAATATTTGGTACTTTTTCGTTTCGAAGATCGCCAAATCTTGTAGAATTCCGCCAAGTTCCTTATAGTGATTTTAAAGCAAAAAATCGTAAAATAATGTAAATTTCCCCGAATTTCTTTGGTTATTTTTCGCTATTACCCGGCTAACGGATAAATACCTAATATTTAAAAGAATTAATTAATTATAGAATTTTTAATTATAGAAAATTTAATAATTAATTAATTACTTAAGTTAAAAACTGAAGAATGAGATTTTATTCTGCAGAATTTCATCTTGTAAATTTCAATCTCCTGTTAAAAAAATTAAATAGTTCATTCGAAATTCAGAATTAATTCATTATTAAATGAACGACACAAATTTATTATTTCGTCAATATATACATGTCCAATGAGCAAAATAATTTCAGTTATGTCTGCAAGCCTAATTGAGACAGGTCAAAGTTCTAAGAAACTTTCTGGCTGATTCTTTAAGATTCTTTACAAAAGTTTTCAAGAGCATCATGGAAAATTCCTGAACTGAAAAATACAATAAGTTTTAATTTTTTTATTTCCATTAATTAAGTGTCATATTTTCCTTATTTTTTTTCCAATTTCATTGAACTTTAGGCCTGACTTTCTGAAGAGAAAAGATTCATTTTGATTTTATTTTTACTTTCACCAAAAAAATCAGAATCCAAATCGCATAAGGAACAACTTGTGGGGATTGTGTTATTTCAAATTTTTTCAATAAAGAATTCTTGATTCTATTTATTGAATAATACATGAATATGATTATCACCATAAGCATTTTAAACGAGCCGTTGGGGCTCTTCTATGTGGGAGTATGGGTCAAATGATATGCATAATAAGGCATCATGCATAATTGTTCTTATCCAAATTTACTTGAATCATTGAGGCATAAAGCTATTTTGATCTTGTCATTAGAGTTTCTATGACGAAATATAGATCTAATAATTAAAACAATTATTCATAAATTGAAAAATGAAACTCATATCTGTGAGTTATTATCGACTTGGAAAACTGTAATTAAGGCTGAAAGTTTTAATCATTCAAATGTTCCAAAATTCATTCGATGATTTAAGGTTCAATTATTCAAATTTTGAAAATAATGCAACTACATTAATAGAACTTTCATACCGAAAAATCACATTTGATACATATCTAATAACCTAATGGAAATGATTGGCTGTACTTGGCTGATTAAAATGTCGCTAGTGGCGCTTTAAATCTTTACTACTTTTCTGAATGAAGACAGAGTTCCGGATATTATTTATGATTATTTATTTAATTATTTATCATTTTATAACGGTATTGAAATTTCAATTTATCTAATCGAATGAAAGTGAACTAGATTTTCCATCAGATCTGATGAAAAAATAACAAAGAATTATGCAGGAAAGCTGAAGTATGCTTTTTATTTTAAACTATTCCCCTTCGAAATCCAGCTGCTTAGGCGGGAACAAATGTTTGTTTAGTTTCAATTTTATCTCTTAGACATTATTTTGCTCAGGAAAGTATTTATGGGCATCATTAAGGTTAAGGTATTTAAATACCTTTACTTTTCATTCTAAAAGTATCGTAGGATCATAGGGATCTAGATATATCTATCTATATTCATCAAACACGTGATTGTTATTTTAAACTGCACATTGTTAGTTTCAGTGACATAACTCTGCTTTACGATTTTGATGTTGCCACTTATGGCCATTTACAATTCCAATGATAGCTATTTGTCAGCCATTTGAGCCGTGTGAGTGTCTCTTGTTTTTTCAGTACCACCAATTAGGGCCAGGAATACGGCTTAGCTACTTCATGCTTCGCTTTCATTGCACCATCCCTTTTTATGGAAGGAAAGGACACACCTGACAGATAGAACACAGAAGAAGATCGACCATGCCCGAACCGGGACTCGAAATCGATACGTTCAGATCACGGGGAAGACATGCTACCCCTATGTCATGACACCGGCTGAAATTTTAATACATACAATTATTGAGATATTTTTAGACAATACAATAAGATTTCTAAAGTATTTTTAAGTGGTTATTTTTTGTTTCGTGGGCACGTTTCAGTCTGTTTTATGCAATTATTAGAAATATATGTAAGTAAATATTTTTTTTAACATTTGCCTAAATAATTCATCATAGACATAACAATATAATTTAAACACTAATTAAACACTTGTATATCTTCTAAATATCTATATTTGCTTGGCCTACATTAAAAAATAACATCCTAAGATTATTTCAATCAGAGTAATATAAGTATGTTTATTTTTTACAAATTGTAAATTTAAACAAACCTTGTTTTTTAAAATGCTAAGTTAAAATCCTTCTTTTCCTATTTTCAATAATTTTAACTTTAATTTTTAAGAATAATTATAATTTGGAATTGGGTACTAGTAATTGATGAGTTATTATCTTCCGAAAAATGTACTTGTTTTCTAAATAAGTTTTTAGAGGATAAATTATTTCTCTTTACGCAAGAATGGGAAATGTATTATAATTTATTTGAATTGTGATTAGAGAAGAAATATATATAATAATTTCAGACTGTAGAATAGTTCCAAAACAGGATGACAAAAGATGTTAATTTTTTCCCCTATCAGTTATTTAAGAGATTCAAAAATATTCTTTTGTAAAATTGTCATACCGATGATACTCGGAAACTTCTCAACTACTTATGTTCAAAAAGAAGTAAAAATTCAATAAAAGAATTGTACTTAGAACTTTCTATACTTTCAATTACTTTCTTAAATGAAAACTAGAAAAAATTAAAATACTTTTAGGCTTTCCTTTTCCTTTTTAAGACGTTATATCTGATTTACGTAAAGATAGCACCTAAAAATATCAATAATAAAACTGATAGATATTAATAATAATAGCTAATTATTCGTATTAACCAGAGTTTTAAATATTTAATTATGAGTATTAACCAACGTCAGAATTAATAATAAATCTTATTGTTGCTTAGAATATATATACGGATATTATAATGTCGCGAATAAAATTAAATAGGATAAAATCTAACAAAATAATTATCTTTATTTTTATAGATAAAAAAAGGGAACAGAAGAAATACGCCGCTTTTAAGATTGAGATAGCATATAAAAATGCAAAAGAGAGAAACACATCCAACTAGCTGTTATTTCCTTTATTTTCCTTAATCCCACTATGCCTTGTCAAGACATTAGATCTCAACCCACGTACATTTAATCATTTTTGAGGTAGAAGTAATATTATTTATTTCTTAGAAGTCTGATTATTTATCTTTTCCAACTTGGCAATGTTAATAAATTAGAATAAAACTGAAGAAATATTCATTAGAATTTTTAAGTTCGATTTTCTTAGTAATTTAAAATTTTAAATGAAGGTTAAAAGTTGGATAAATTTATAAAAAGATTAATTTTAATAAAATTACTTAAGTTAACAATTCAAGATTACTCTTAATTTAAAACTTTGATATTATAAATCACGTTATCAATTAATTTTATGTCAAGGTACGTGAAAATTAGAAATAAAGACTCACAAATAGATCATAATATCCCCGTTACTGTTTGAAAAATGCAGAGTTAGCATATTTATAGGCATTCAGACGATTTCTAGCTCAGAGATGAAAAATTTCCCTAACTCTGTCAATGTAAAATAAATCAGAAAGGCATTAATTAGTGTTGCCACAAACAATGTGTTCAAATGTAGAATTAATTAAAAATTTTCCTTTAAACTTCTTTTCCAATTCCTACTCACCCTCTCTCTATATACACCTTGTTCAAATTTTCAATAGCCAATAAAAGACTTTTTATTCATCCACTCAAATTCAAATACATTTTTTTTAAAATTTTTAGAGGCTGATGTTTGATGTTAATAGTGTTTTTCAAATATTGATTAATTAAAAATAAAATTAAGAAAGTTTATAATATTTTATATTTGAACAATTCGGTTTCGAACCAATAGATGGCGTCACGAAAATACTGTTCACTTTTTTTCAATTTCTACTATTAATTGGTAAGCAGGAATTGTAAGCTTTAAATTTTTCATATTATTTTTTATTCATTTGATGCTGATTAAAGTTTTACTTCTCCTCTTTGACACTATTTCACAGTTAAGTCCAATATAAATAAATACTTACTGCAATGTAATGATACTTTTCTTTGAATATTTCATGGGTAAAACAAATCTCGAATGTCGTGGGGGAAGAGATTATATATCTATCAATCACTATCAATAAAACGTACTGTTTACATAATGGAAAGACAGATACAATTAGATAAAAATAACAATCTTAAACTTAAATTTATTGATAGAAAACCTTACTTTAAAAGTTTTGGTAATCACTGTAGAAATATTGCAATTTAAAAATTAGTTTATGGGTAATAAACTTTATTATTATAAATTTTGCTAATCATTATTTTTCAGAAATAACTAGGTAAATTTAAATTTATCAACAAGAAATCATTTAAATTCACGATTTTTAGAAGACAAACAAGGCATATGTTATTTAACTACTTGTTGACCCCTTTTTCTCTCGACATTTGATATCAATGAATTTTTTGGGCTGTATATTTCAAGGTTTAAGAAAAATAATAAAAAATTTCCAACAGTAATCTGAATTTTCAAGTGTTTTCATGTCTAATAATATTATAAATGTGTGGAGAAATCGTATAAAAGACCATATATCAAAAATCCTGATTCTAATAAATTCTGATCAAAAACTCTACCGATGAAACTCATCATTCACTACTTTTTCTCTTTTCCAAGTCACCAGAGATTTCTTTCTTTTTGTTATTTAACATTTGGTATCCTTTCACGATATGAAATGTACTAACTAATAAATTAGAATTAAATTGATTTTCGAACCGCAATGCTTAGAAAATGAATTCATGCATTTTCTGATTTCTGATCATAACTGATAAATTTTAACTTTTTGTTACATTCAAGGTTTTATAAATTTTTAAAATATTTACTTTATATCCAATACTTTCAAACATATTTGATAGATTATGGCAAACGTTGTAAAATATTACTCTTTTATAATATATATTCCGGTTTTCGAAAACATTTGTTTTCTATTAATTAATGTATATGGTATTTTTCGAATAACTTTTCGAAGTATTTTTTAGCAAAAGTTTTATTAATTGTCACAAAAACTTCATTAGAACCTTATTCATAACTCAGAATTGGTTTATTAAAATTTAAATTAAATTACGTAGTCGTCTTTTATGTATCGATTTTTTTAAACAAAACATTATTTCAAATAGATTATTATAAAATTAAATTTTTTTATATCCACGTCAACTTTCTTCCTTTTATTTTCGAATGTAAAATTAATGCCTTTATGACTCTATTTTTTAAGTAAAACATTGTTTTACTATATTATAATATGCAAAATCTTTCTATCAACTTAAACTTCTTTCCTTTCTTTTCGTCATAGAATTCCCCCAAAATTGTAATCTCTATTATTCCCAGTCACCTGAATGAATGTGCATCAATTGCAATTGCAATTTGATGTGAAATTCCATTGCATCTTTATATCAACATCAACTTTCTTCCTTTTATTTTTGAATCTAAAAATAAGCTTTTATGACTTTATTTTTTTAGTAAAACATTATCATATGATAATATGCAAAATCTTTCTATCAACTTCAAATTCTTTCCTTTCTTTTCGTCATAGAATTCCCCCACAATTGTAATCCCTATTATTCCCAGTCTTTTGAATCAATGTACATCGATTGCAATTGTAATTTGATGTGAAATTCCATTGAGTCTAAGGAAGAATTTTAAACTAAGAATATATAGTTTCTTCTAGCCTTACAGAATGTTCCAAGTTATTTTTAAAAGTCTCAAAAAGTTGATTTCTTCACTAAAAATAGTTTTTTTTAAAAAAAATATATCAAATTTATCTAAACATTGAGATTGACGTTAGTTATTTAGTTTGATTTTATTTAATCATTTTATTAAAAGTTTAACATACATTGTACACTGTGGAGAAAAATCCGTTGTACTTACGTATTATACTGTCTTCGCCAACGGTTTAATAACATGGCGACATTGGCAACGGGTTTAACTTTGGTGATAAAGATCAACGGATTACACCATTGCCGGATTACCATAATTGGCGGTTTAGCAACTCATTGGCGACGACATCAAATTTGGTGATAAAGTTGGACGGTATAACACGTAAGTACTAAATCAGTCTGCTTTGTTCATGTTTATTAAGGGGATTTAATTTTTCATTAACCCTTTTGGCATATTTTTAAAGGCATGAAACGCATGATCTGTAACATTATTATGAAACTATAATCATTTTAGCATTGTTTTAAATACATTTAGGATTATTTTTGATGAATATATTTATAATTATTTAGTCATTTATATCGACATTAGTCACTGCAATATTTTCGTTACATTTCGTAAATAATTTCAGTATCATATATTTCATTGAATATTCCGAAATCAAAATATCTTCATCAACATGGAAAGATCAAATTTGCTCTTATTTCCTTCAGTAGTTATCGTGTCTTTCAAATTCTGTTAATTTTCGCAACAGTCAATTTTAGTAATTTTGGTGAAACATTTGGTGAGAATTGTGTAGGAATAGGTCCTTTAAAGAAAAGAAATTTAATCGGAAAATATAAGCCGTATAAAAAAAATTTTGTAACATGTAAATCATATAAGTATTTATAAGAATGTTCATTATTCAATATATATCTATAAAATGCATTCTGTTAAATATACAAAACAATTACTTTAAAAGTAAAACGACATTCTTTTTAAAAGTGCTCAAAGGTTATTTTAAATCCTATAACATTTGAGAGGCAATCTCTTAAGTAAGCCAGTTTTCTCATTTCAGTAAGCTTTGCATAAAACAAAATGCTTTAATATCCTGAAGAAATGTAAGACAGCAGGTAAATGCTATTATTTAATACTAATTATGAATTCCATTTTAGTTAAACAAGACCAACGATAAATTAGCTCAATATAATTATGGTTTTATATTCAATTAATACTGTCTTCCAAGAATGTTTAATTAAAGTATAGTTACAAGCGGGCGAGTGCCTCGGAAGTACGCCGAAGTTGGTGACTTTTGACGAGGAGCTTTGCTCCAGCCTGGTTGGTTTGGCGAATTGAATAGTCTGGTAGCCGCTGGATTATACGTAAAGCGTCGCGTTGCTTCACGTGCTTTTTGGGCGTGCGCTTGCTTGGCTATATAAGGGACGGATTGCCGTATATTAGAGTAAGTTAGTTAGAGTTTCCTCTCGGAAGAGAAGCCTTTTGCTGGACTAGCGGAATATTTTTCTCGCTTGTTATTGGTGAGCTGTATTTACGTTTGCTGTTAACGTTGTATCATTGAGCTCGCTGTGACTTACTGTTTACTGTGGTATACGATATCTGTTTTGCAGTGTTTTTATAGTGCGAAAGGCTGGCATTTACACTGTTAGTGACTGTTGACTGTTGGATTGTGTTTATCTGAATTTTTACTTTATCAAGTCATCCTGTAAATAAATTTATTTGTGCTGTCCTCAAGTAAAGTGCATTCAATCCGAACCCGCTACCCTAAAAACGTAACAGTATATTACTTCTTGTGGATTACCGTTTTTTGAAGTGTGGTGCTGTGTGTTGCTAGTGCAAGTATCGGAAGCTTGTGTTTTCGTCCGTGCATTCGTTTCTTCGTGTTAATAAAGTTGTCATTTGTTATTGAGCTCCTTTGATTGTGTTTCTTCATCGACCAACAAATCGAAAGAACTCTCGATCCACGATCATTTTCTCTGGAAGCTTGGTTACGGATCAGCTTAAAAAAGAGAGTTACAAATACTTTTAAACAAAAAATGAAACTCCTTGTGTTCAAAAATATATTCTTTTTCTGTTGTGCTATGAAAAAATCTAATGAAGTAAAACGTGAAAAGCTATTGGATTGCGATTCCCGGATAAAACTGCGATGAAAATGCATCTGCGAAAGCTTAAAAATATTTTGTAAAGAAACTGAAAACATATATCTTTCATTTTACCTATCAGAAAAATCCTATTGCAGAAAATATTTACTTTATCATTTTTCACTATTCGAAACATGTATCAATTTCGATAACAAAAAATGCGAGGCACATGAAGCTTGTTAAATTCAAAATGGATAAAATGTTATTTAAAATACAAAGCATGGCACATCATTTTATATTCAATTGGAATGTGAAATCTAAAAGAAAGTTATTTGGTTTGATAAAAATTTTTGAAGGTGCTTTAACATTGATATTGTTTCTGAAGCTTCTTAAAATAATAAATAGAGAAGAATAATAAGATAAATTGTGAAAATAAAATAGATTTTAAAATGATGTTTTGTGAAATGTCTTTATTTTATAAATTGAATCTCTTGAATATTTATATTTCTTGCCACAGCAAACCATTTATAAGAATTAATATCGAACGTAAACTTTTGGTAGTAACTTTGTAACAAAGTGTGCGTTTTTAATTAAATTGTTTTTAAATTTTAGATCATTAAAAGGAACACTTAAGGGACGATGAAATGTTTTTAAAAAAAAAACACAAATATAAACTATTTTTCTATTCAGTAATTGTGTGCATGTGTCTATGTAAGTGTGTGTGAAAATACTTTAAAATCTAAATTAAATCCTAATTTATTTCCTAGTTTTTATTTTAAATACATATCAAATACATATTAAATACATATAGTTTTTATTTTAAATACATTATATTTTAAAGTCATTCTAAAATAATATTTTTTTTTCAGATCTCATTCCATTTTCTCTGTTTAATTAATTCATGAGAAGCTTTGTCAAAATCTTTACATTTGTACTTTCACACGCCCCATGTAAAGAGAAAAAAAAAGGCCCATTAAGTACATTCTTTAAAAATAGCCCTGTGTTTTCTTTATCAGAATCAACATGTGTAAGAAATCTCCAGCAGAATTTCAATAGTATATAAGTACAGTAAAAATTACTTTTTCTATCTTGCATTTCGCTGGTGCAAAAACATGAAGGAAGAATATTTCGAATCTATAGATAAAGAATATGTAAGACAATATGAATATAGAAATAAATTCATGTTATTTCATAATTTAAGTGAAATTCTTAAATACCCAATTAAATTTCGAATTTCGTAAACTGTTGTTTCTCTCGCGTTCCACTTTATAACGGAGGGAGGGATGCAGTAGTTTTTCAGGGTAAGTTATAGAAAATACTCTCCGACCCGCCATGAAGGCACACAGATTAACCATAGAAATGGAATGACAGGACAGCCGCAACAGCAAATAGCGGGAACTGCGGTTGAGTCCTAATGGCCATCACCGGCCACGGTACAACCCTCCCTGAAGGAAGTACATCCCTCCATCGATGGGAGGAGTCTAACCACCACCTATTAGTGTACCCACCTGGTTGGCGAGATATAACCACCATACCGGAATCATCTTATTCCCAATTACGAGGTATGGATTCTTCTGAGGGTATGGACCCCTGAGCACCCCAGGACAGAAGTCTGACTTCCAGCTCACGCAAGTCACAAACCCTTTTCAAGGGGTGGACTTCATTCATGCATTTCATTCACAGATCGTAGATCTCAAGCATTCCATTCACCACGATAGATCTGGAACAGAGAATGATCACCTCTGCCACATTGCACCCTTTGGTATTAATCTCGACATGGAGGACTTGGGAACCACGACAGATTTCACTTGCGTCAGCCAAAACACACACGGAGAATCTTTGTATGGATGGTTCGAACTGACATCCCAAGGAATGTGAGTCCAACGCCCTACCAACCAGGTTAACCCAACAAAAAATTAGTTAATAAATTCTGTAATTGATTTAATTTTGCTTTTTTGTGAAGATTCGTTATAAGCAAGAATTAAAAATTCTCCCCCAATTATTACTTTTTCAAGTATTTTTTTAAATCGAGAATCAGAAAGATTTGTATTCATATCCTCATTGAAATTTCTCTTAGGAAGTTGAATTACATCAGAACATTTTCTGTCTAAAATCTATATTCTGAAATTAATAAGAAATTCAATTCAGCAGTTTTTACTGATTTTCGTATAACGAAAATTACTTGACAAAGTGGCAAATGTTTGGCAATTTTATATTTATTTATTTTCAGCATATATATTAGAGAAAAAAAAACAGAATCTATACGACAACGTAAATTTCACGAATATCTTAGGAAGAGGAATGAAATACATTCTTAACCTGTAAAGGTTCTAAATATTTTAGGAATTTCTAATTTATTCATTACTCACAAAACAAGACCAATGAGATAAAAGAAGAAATTATTTTGACAAATTGAGATTTACGAACTCTGCCATGATTAAATTTATATCCCAACCTCCCATTTCTAAACAAATGCTATTCCTGAAATGGTATACATGCTTTGTAAGAAAATGGATAAATATGAATCCGCAATGATGTGGTGAAATTCTGAACACACGCTTTCTCCAAACAGGACATAACCATATCCATTAACTTCAAACAACCCCCTCCATACTTAAGTATGTACGAGAATTGAGCATTTGAAGTAACTGTTACGAAAGAATTATTGCTCACTGCCTATAAATCGGGGTTTAATAGAATTCAAAATTCCAAGAGGATGCTCGTTTTGATTTCCAAGCGGTGGAGTTTAAAACTCTCCGAGAGGATCGTTCCTATAATGAGATCGTTCGACCAGCTCTTTAACTCACTCACCTTTATAGTGACTGACATAAAATAAATGAGGCGTAGCAATATATTCGGAGAGAAATCACTGTTAAGTAACGTTTCGGAATAAGAAAATAATTTTAAATCATCTCCTGTGATACTCATTTTACTCTTTTCTTTTTTATGGGAGTAGATTGGCCTTTTGTTTTATTGGAGCTCGCTTCGTTGCTTTGAAGCTAGTATTCAATGGTGTTTGATTACGTGTGAATTTTTAAAATGATGGATTCATAAATTTTGTACCTCTCCTTTGTGACTATCATACACTTTTTATATAAGCAATCTTCAATTAAACAGGTAATACAAATAACAATTTTTTAAATTAGTTTAAAATTAGGCAACATTTATTTTTGTATACTTCTTATTAAATAATTTTTTATTAGTTTTTGTTCTCCAGTTACGCTTTACAACAGAAGGAGGGGTACAGCAGTTTCCGAGATTATAACTCCTGAGAACACAAGGCCAGAAGTCTGCTTTCTAGATCATACAAGTTGCAAATCCCTTTCACGGGGCGTACTTCAATCACGCATTTCATTCATTCATTCACAGATCGTAATGTAGACCTGAAACAGAGGAAGATCCCCTCTGATCCAGCACCCTTAGTGGTATCACTCTCCACAAGGAGAACTTTGTGAAAACGACAGATTTAATGTCCAACACATACGGTGTTAGGCAGACAAGTCCGAACTCGTAGCCCTAGGGATACGAATCCAGCAGCCGACCAATCAAGCTATCCAGGCCTAAGAATTGCAGTTACTATGAATAATTAATCAAAAAATTATACTAGCATTGAATTTTCTGCTATGATTGAGGATTCAAAGCCAGTTGTGCTAACGCAAAATGGGTGAATTTTCTACTCCAATTGTGGTAAAGCAATAAAAATGTGAAATATTTAAATTTCTCTATTCTGTATTATATTAATTCTATAGTACTTCAAAATGAATCTGAAAAATTAATTAATAAGCAATGTTTTAATTTTAAATTAATCAAACATTATGAAAATAAACGGAATCGTTTAAATAATTCGGCTGAAAACATGTTAATCCTAACCTCATTATTATGGGGGAAAACAAAATGAATTCTTTACTGATTTGGTGATGAGAACATGAAGATTTTTGAGTGGAAAGTTAGTTTTAAATTAGTTAATTAAAAAATAATGAATTAATTTTTGAAAAACTGTATTAATATCAAATGTCATCCACTACATGTTTAAAAATGTATTTGAACTTGATTGGATACATAAATAAAGAATATTTTATTGACGATTGAAAATTTGTACAAGATATATACTTATATATAGAGAGAGAGTTTAATCTAATTCTAGGAATTACTATTTTGAAATTTAGAGAGACTGCAAAAAGGAGAAAAGATACTCTTTTTGGAATACATTCAAAGCAACCTATTAGTTAAAATTAGCATTTTTTTCGAATTAACTTTTTAAAATTAAGTTTTTAAAGCGATATAATTTGGACTAATGGTGTCAAATTAAGGTGCCTAAGATTTCAGTTCGTTAGAAATATTCAATGAACAGAACATAAGAAAATCAAATAAATGAATTTAATGAGACAATTTGATAGTAGCGAAGACATGAAATTAACTCTGTTGTTGTTGTTACTAATGTCACTTGCCATTGGACAAGCGCTCTGATGGCCATCAGGTGTTTTAAGCCGAATGAGCGTGTCTTGTTTTTGAAGTGATGCCTACTAGGGTTAAGAGTACGACTTTGCAACACACTCACCACATTCGCTTTCACTGCCTATTTTTACTGGGAGGGGGGGCGCATATTCATACACCTTACAGATAGAACACAGATTAACAACCCTGCCCTACCCAGGAGTCGAACCCGAAAGTAATTCTAAGCGAATTAACTGAAATTAACTATAACCGGTATCCCATTCAAACATAAAAGCGATCATTATTCTTATAAAATAATGTTTTTAAAATAGTAATAATATAATCATTAACTAAATAAATTGCTGAAATTAACTGTATTAAAATCTTGGTAGTAAAAAATTGTGCATATATAATGGAAAGACTAGTTTTTAAATTGTAAGAATTGATGCAAATTGATGTAAAAAGGATTTTTATCAACTGTATGCAACCAAAAAATTGGGATGAAAGGGTATGGTGAACTTCGGTGAATTTTTTTATTGAAAATCTAATTAAATGTTTCAAAAATGCTTCATTGATTCTCTCTTAACATCCTTATTGTAAAGTGGGTTATTTTTTTCTTCATTGATAAACAAAGCTTATGAAAATACTTACCCGTTGAAGTATTTTGAATTTTCTTTTTACATTATGCTATATGATATTATATATCGTCTAAGTTCTCATGCTGAAAAACTAAATAAATGTTTAATGTATGAATGTACTAAAATTTGTGTATTGGTGTAATACCGAAATATGATAATTGGTATTTTCAAATTTTTCTTATTTATTTATTTTTTAGACATCATTTTTAAACTCACCAAAGTAATTTGCGATCCATATAATATGAAACATCATAATTACTTGGTAATATTAAAGTTTCTAATGACTTTTAAATAAATTTTTCAATAAATTATTTTTACCTAAGTTAAAAAAATTGATATTAATTTAAACGCATATTACCCATGCTACTTGAAAAAACTTAATAATTTCCCCGAAATACGGTAAAGTAGCATGTATTAATTGATTAATTTTTTTAATCAAGCGATAAAACGTTAAAATTTTTTTGATGATTTACTTAATAATTTAATTTCAAAATAATATTAATCAATAAGTGGCGTTAATTTAAATAGACTTAATTAATTTACTCAAATTATGGAAATTCAGGTGCATTTAAGTTTTTATATTTAGTTAGAAATTTTACGTAATTCTCATATTTTTTTTATTTTATATATTTATAAATAATTTATAAAATATTTCTGGGAACTCTATCAGTTAAATGCGAAAATAAATTTAAATTTTCTTTTATTTTCTTTCCATTTGTTAAATTTAGATGTATATTATATCAAAATTCTTCAAATCCATCCCCTAACATAGCGAGTTTTCTTTGAAACGAAATTAATCAATGTTACGAGAGAGCAACCTTATAATTATTGACGGATGGGCACAAACATAAATAATTAGCAGATTATGTTCGAATTCAGTTGCTTATGATTAGAAAAGACATCTTGCAAAATTCCATTTACGTAATCTTTTTCCATTATAGAGATTTAAATAAGAATAATTTCGAAAAAATTCAGAAATGCAGCACATATATAGCGACATTTGCAGGTCTTAATAATAAAAAATGGAAGAAAAACAGAGAATCCTTGTAAAAATTAGGTTTCAGGTTCAAAGTAAATTAACTATCAGCTTTCGAAAAAACGCATACAGGGAAGCTAAAAACTTTCCTATTTTGAAAGTATTTGATGAATCAAACTAATGAATCAAATTAGATTCGGATTCAGAAACCAGATTTTATATTCACACTGCGGTAGTATAAGAAGATGAATTTTTAAAGCAAGAGACACGCACTCGACTTAAATCAAAGGAAGATCTGTCGCCGGGCTTGTAGAGTACCGATCAAAACCTCCAAAAAACAGATGAATTCACCCCCTTCGAGTGCTTTAAAGTAATTAATATTTTACGGAGTAATTGATATCTTACATATAGATATGATCAAAGTCGGGGTCATGTCTCTGGGTTGCGCGTCTTGTTCATGATCTAGGCGTCTTAGGTGTCTTCTCTTTGCTTGGGCATGGTTGTTTCATTTTAATTTACATGAAACCATTCTAAAACAGTATTTTTTTCCTGATCTCATTCCGTTTTATCTGTTGATTAATTAAAAAATGTCCATCAAGCCCATTCTTTTAAAACAGCCCTGTGTTCCCTTTGTCAGAATCGGCATGTGTGAGAAATCCTTTGCAAAAAATTATAGCATATAAATAATGTGGAAATTAATTTCTCTCTCTCGCTACTTTAGCTCTTGTATTTCACTGCGACTGGACTGCTTGTGTCTCCAAGGATGAAAATAAAATGAACTTAAAAATTCTAAAGTCTCCGCTATGGTTTCGAAATTCAGTTCCGTATTAAAGCAAAATAAATAATAATAATAATGTTTACACACACACTCACAAGTGCGGATGACATTTGCTGATAGTATGGTTTTTTTTATTTCAAATACTGTTTCATTAATTTTTAACTAATTAACTAAAAACTATTTTTCTCGTCAAAAATCTTCATTATCCCGTTGCCAAATGAGTAACGAATTTAGTTTGTTTTTCCATTAAACTATTGAGGTTACCCTTAACATGCTTTCGGTCAATTATTTAAAACGGATTTGTTTTTTTTTTCACAATGTTTGATGCATTTAAACTAAACAATGTTAATTAAGCGATTTTTCGGATTAATTTTGAAGTGCTTTTGAATTAAAATAATACCAAATATATTTATTTAGTAATTTGACATTATTATGAAAATATCTGGCATAATAGTTTTACAAACACTTTTAAACATTAGCAGACAAAAAAAAATAAAGAAGCGACAAGCATAATATATTGATAAAACAGAAAATTATTGGAATAAAATGTTCCAATTAATTGAAATGATGCTTACTAAAACTTTCGGGACTTGACAATGAATTTGCATTCAAAATTAAAGATTCCAGAAATCACAAGAATTCTGATGATTGTTCTATTCAGATTCGCCTTATGCTGATCTTTGTTGAAGATTCTGCACCATTTCTCAACAGCTATAAAAAAACGTAGAGTCCTGCTTCTGTTATTGTGTATTATCGATTGGCTGTTTATTTGCTGCTATTTATTGTAAATACTGTTTTTGTGTTTTCTTGCAAAATAAAACATCTTTATTTGCTATTTTGTCTGCAGGACTATTCTAATAATATGCATACATTTCCGATTCTGAAGGTTTCTACATCAATATAGCATGCTGTTTTACTATTTCATATCACAGGAGTTACTTTCGAAAATCGGAACATTAAATTTTCCTTCAAAACTTAATACTTTTTCTCTTATTTGGACATTCGAAATACATAAGAATTAAATATTATTAACTAACCTAATAATATAATAAGAAATAAATTATTCGAAATCTAATAAAATGCTAATAAGAAATTTAATAATATGCCATAATATGTAATAATATTCAGATTTAATCATTACAATTTGAATTGAATCCCAATTGTTTAAACAAATTAGCTTCAGATATGTTACTTCATTGAATCAGAAACATAATGAAATGAAATAAAAAAGGCATTTTGGCACCTAAATCTGCATTATGGCACCTAAAAACTGAAAATACTTTTACATTTAAAGCTAATGAATTATAAATTAAACAATTTAGATTTTTAATTACTTCCACATAGATGAAATAAATATAGAGATAATAAGTTTTCTGGGGAAAAAATAAAGAATAGAGTCATAAACAGGTGTTGGAAGATCTCAAAAAATAATAGAAGAATCAAAAATTGATATGAAGCACTTTTGCAAACACAGTAAAAGTGATAAAGAATTTTGTTGCATTTCTTTAACTTTTATTATCTTCCAAAATGCATTGAGTCAGAAGTTCCATAATAATTATATGTATTTGAAGAAAAATAGTTATATATAATTGCACAGGGCGTCAAACTATATAGTGCAGCTGTGTCTAGGAAAAGCTAAATCATTTTTCTAAACTATTTAATTAAATAAAGCATTCTTTTTTTCATATTTCCACAGCGAAATAATAAACTTCTGATTTTCTGCATTTTTATATCACATGCATTAGCTTTTGTTTCTTTATAGATGATTAATTCTAATTTGGTATCAACAAACATATTTATCATAATTTCTCAGCGTGCTGTGGAATAAGAAGATAAAGTGTCCGAAATTTTATATATATATATATATATATATATATATATATATATATATATATATGTGTGTGTGTGTGTGTGTGTGTATGTATGTATGAATGTATCTATCTATCTATCTATCTATC
>JAOUZG010036900.1:7971897-8006227 GCA_026289955.1 Argiope argentata | reverse complement strand
CACACACACACACACACACACACACACACACACACACACACACACACACACACACACACACACACACACACAGTACAAGCTTATCATCATTTATTATCTCTTTCAATTTTTCATTGCACTAACATTAGAATAAAATTATGTATATAGAAAAACTCCACAGTTTACATCTAATAATTTGTAAAAAATTCATACAATTTTTTTTCAATTCTAAAAAAATATTATGTATTGTTAAAACAATTACCTCTAATAGTTTAGTTTTTGTGTTTTAAATCTTCTTTATAATTCTCAAACCAGTTTAAAGACTGTTGATATTTCTGTATATTTCAAAGTGACCGAAATAATTCAATTAGTTTTACCTGAAAAGAATTCTTTTAAAGTTCATGCCAATTTTATAGTTTATGGCAATCATAACTGAAATATCAACTTCCAAATCATAACAACCAACTAAAAATATGTACTTTCATTTTGTCTTAACGTTTGAGAAAAAAAATTAAACATTCTGCCAAAGATATTCAATGTTGAAACGACGATCCTTCCATTTCTACTCTAAAACTTGTCTGACATTGATTCAAGAGAAACTTCCCAATCCCGAATCCTTCAATCCAATTTCTCTTCTGGCATCGAGATCTCGTTCTATAAATCAAGTTCTCATCCTCCAACGGAGAACTGACACTCCTTTGATCCTTAAAGAGCAGATCAAAATCAATCTTGGATTTATCCCATCTTTTCTCGGAGACATGTTGTTTATGTTCCTGGTGTGGTTAGCCATGAAAAAAATATACTATCCCCAGACGCTCAAAACTTATCTATGAGTCAGACAGTTGGGATGAGAGGGGAGATTTTATTTTGTGCCATGCCTTGCGGAGGCTATTATTTCTATTGATTTAGTTTTCATTCTATTGTTGCTCTATTTTGGTTTTACCTAAGGAAGATGTTACACTTGTAGTTCAAATATAAATAAAATTGTATTTTAAATTATATTTGGGATAGTAAACATATATCTGTGTTACAAAAATATGAGAAAGAATGCTTCTTAAGAAATTCTCACTTTGATAATTTTGGACTTCAGCGTTCTTTTGTTGGTTATTAATTTTTATGAAAAACATAATATCATTGGGGTTTTATAAACTCAATTCCATATTTAATAAATTTTACATGAATTAATATCAAGTCATAAATTTTGGAATTCCTTCATAATCTTTAACACTATCTCGTCTCTCCTTTCTGATGAATTATTTTGTATTTGTCAATTAAATCTTATTAGGAAATGATTATTATGCTCATTCCATTTTCTTTCTAATATATTTGTTAAATATAATTGAAACCTAAATTTCATCTCAGAATCCTTCAATTTTTTTAGTTAATTTAAAATTTCACCAAAATTGATGATTGCTTATTTTTAATTCGCAATATTATAATCTAATATCTTTTTTTCCTGCTGATATAATATCAGCAGAAATTCTTCTTTCTTTATTTTGAATCCAGTAGGAGGCTCTTAGATATTAACGAACGACACAAATGTAAAAAAAAATACTCCAAAAACAACCGTCTTCGGTACTTGGAGCATTTTGTGTCCTTTAATTGCAGTTAAAATGAATACGACGTTCAGACAACATGCAACAAGATATTTCATCTCCAGAGGAATCAATTGGTTTGGAATATTTATCTGTACAATTCCAAGAGTTTCAGTTTCGTTTTATTGTGCCTTATACTTGTTTTTAGATCTAATTTATTGAAAAAGTTATTATTTCTTGCACTTCCTTCCTCAGCTGTGTCCTGATGATGGCCTAAATAATTCCCAAGAGTTTCAGAGGAATGAAAAAATAGATTAGTGTAATTCACAATATTGTGATCTAATGTCTTTCTTTCTTGCTGATATAATATCAGCAGAAATTGTTCTTTCTTTATTTAAAATCCAGAAGAAGACTCTTATATAGTAACGAACATCACAAATACAAAAAATAGTCCGAAAACAACCATCTCATGTCTTTGGCGTATTTTGTGTCCTTTAATTGCAGTTAAAATGAATACGACGTTCAGATAACATGCAACAAGATATTTCATCTACAGATGAATCAATGGCTTTGGTTTATTTAATGGCACAATTCCAAGAGTTTCAGTTTCGTCTTTTTTTGCCTTATGTTTTTAGATCTAATTTATTGAAAAGGACATTATTTCTTACACTTCCGTCGTCAGACGTGTCCTGATGATGGTTTAGATTACTTCTAAGAGTCTCAGAGGAATGGAGAAATAGACGCCATCAGCGTAATTTGCACAGAGGAAAAGACACTGGATAGAAAAACATTAACGAGGTGAAAGCTATTAGTGTTAGGATTAAATGAAAGAGCAACAACATAATAGTTGCTTGATACAATCAAAGCACGATATATTTAGATCTTTTATATTATTTAGATGCACTCATTTCACTTGTGAATGTAAAAAAAAATGGAATTTTAAGTCAGATAAATTTCTTTGTCTCGAATCAGATGGAGAGTTAAAGAATTTTTCCGCAAAAATGTCTAAGAACTAATAGATAAAAGAATGCACTGATTCTTAAAACAATGCATTCTTTAAAATATAAATTATTATTTTTGTTTTCGTTTTATTAAATATAGTTTCTTCTTTTAATTATTAAGATAATAACAAGTGAAATAATTTTTTTGGCAGATGGGAGAGTAATTTATTTTTTGAAAAACATTTTTTATGACTATAAATATTATAAAACTGTAAAGAATTTTGTTATAAATACTGATTAATTATTAATTTTTAAAAATGCCTCATCCATTTTCCGAACATTTATTTAGTAGCAATGTGAGTAAATGATCTTAAAGTTATTTACCATATAAAATATTAACAAATGGAGTTTTTGTGTCCTTGAATAATAGGAAAAAATTAAGTTTTATAAGTTATTTTTTATGAAACTTAATTTTTTAGTTGAAAAACAGAATTTCTTACCATGTTGTTTTAATTTCATCAATACTAAAAGGAAAATGATGGTGAGTATCAGAGATCCCTGTATATCACTGCAAATACTCCATCATATTAATTACTAATGAATAAATACCTCCATGCGTAACATGTTTTGTTTGTTTGAAACCCTCAACCAGGTGAATTTGGAAGATAGATTCATCAATACTGAAAGGCAAACGACGGTGAGCATCGTGATTCCTATACATCATTGTGAATACAGCAACGTATTATCAATTAAAATTAACTAACCGTATTAGTAATTAATTTCATAGAGTTCTCATACTTTTAAGCACTTAATCACATATTAAGTAATGTTTCATTAGTTCTGTTAAAATTTTAAAGTTAAAAGTTCTGTTAACATTTATTTTTACATTTTATAACTGCGAAGATAATTATAATAACTGTGCTCGCCAGACAGGAATATTTTAATATATCTTTCTAAAGTTTATTATTGACGGTACATACGTTTAATTGAATATGAAATGTATTATTTATGATTGTGGATGACCTTTCAGGGTAGTAATAAGGACTCATAATTCTCCTCGAAACTCCCACAAAACACACACGCACTCACACTCTGAGTCGAGACTCTCTTACTTTTCTAATGGTTTCTATCCTCTCTCAGCTATCTTATTCCACTCTTCACTTCAAATCCTTTTGAGGACGGCCGGAATATTACCGTGGTGGTTAGTGACATGACAATAATATAAAGTAAGCTGTAAGCATTATTATTTAATCACTGATAAAATAATGATATCGTTTGGTTATTAGTTGAATCTCATAAAATTAATTCCCTTTTTAAATTGCGATATTTTTTAAGGCAAGCAGGGACCTTTAAAATGATTTTTTGTAATTTTCACCTTAGCAATTTGAAATTTTACAAGCATTAAGAGTAGCACTGGAGGATATGACACATAAAATTTTAAAGCATTCTATTAATTTATTTATGAGTTGGGGGGTAATATAATATAATATTAGTGATAAATAACGTTAATTGAAAATGTTCCAGGTGCTCCAAATTTGTTTGAAAGCGTTCCAATTTTTATTATTACTTACTCTAACCCTTTTGAAACAAAAGTTGGGATTAATCTTGAAGTTTGAGTACAAAATATCAAAATTAACTAAGGTAATATATTAAATCTACTGATATTTTAAAAAAGTGTATGTATTTTTTAATTATTACATTGGTTGATTTTGATATTTCGTTCTCAAACTTCAAGATTGATCCCAACTTTTGTTTCAAAAGGGTTAGAGTAAGTAATAATAAAAATTGGAGAGCTTTCGAACAAATTTGGTTCGCCTGGAACATTTTTCATTAACTTTATTTATCGATAATATTATATTACATTACACCCCTCAACTCATAAATAAATTTATAGAATGCTTTAAAATTTTATGTGCCATATCCTATAGTGCTACTCTTAATGCTTGTAAAATTTCAAATTTCTGAGGTGAAAATTACAAAAAATCATTTTAAAGGTCCCAGGTCGCCTTAAAAACCTATAGGATAAGCGAATACTTCTCTGAAAATTCGATAAAGTTTTTTAAAAACACTCTACTGCAGTACTTTACAAAGTGGCGGTATTTTTAGATGAAAACTGCCAGTGAAGTTTCTATCTGAACGGATTGACTTAAAATAACAGTTAACCTTTTTAAAAAACCTTCTTTAACATGTTCTAATGAATTCATGGACTGAAATCTATGATAAATGATTGTGACAAATTATGAAAATGATTATTTATAACATATTTTAATGTATGGGAATACTTTTAAACATATTATTACAAAATTTCTTTATGTTTATCTAATATATATAAATAGAAATTTCCTTTCAAAAGTCTATAAAACATAAAAAATACTAAAAATTTAAAGATATTAACCATTCTTCACTCAAAAAAATCCTTTAAACTAAATGTATAAAAAGACATATTTGACTCAATTAAAAAATTGTTTCATTTTAATTTTATTATTTAAAACGTGTGATATAAAAAAAAAGAAAAGAAATCAATTTTTTCCAAAAGTAATTCTTGACAAATTTACCAAATCTTTATTAGAAGCATATATAACAAGTTATTCAAGCAATATCTGTAAAAAACATTCCCTTTGCATGATGATTCGTGGATCGTTCAAAATAAAATCTTGACACCATAATCAAGTTGAAAGACAAACCTTTTCAGTTTTAGAAATCGCAATCTCCTGCCAATTTCATTTGTCTTAAATCCACGCACAGAAAATACAAATCCTTAAAGAACGTAGTTTCCTTATATATTCTTGTATTTGATTTTTAAAATAAGATGGAGGTTTTATTTAATTTTAATCTATTTATCTTTCGATGTTTTCACCCTATTTTTCTAATAATAGAGTCAGGTTCTTTAAACGTACAATTTCCAATCAGCTATAAATAAATAAATTAAAGATATGATATCATAACATCATTAAAATTAAGGAAAAGAAACACTAATAAATGATTACAAATTTTAAAGTTTTGTTTATTTGTCGGATGTCCCTTTCTCGTGCTTGTGGGAGTACGACGCCCCCATCTTTGGTTGGTATTATTATTCAGGAAATCGATGTTTAATTAAAAGACTTTCCTCCAGCTACCAACAAACAATGGCTTCGGCTGCGCTGTTTTCATAAAGGCAACAATGACAGAGTGATGTAATTAAGCTGGTAAAGAAATCTCAAAGGTTGCTTTAAATTAAAAAAAAATAGTCTTACAAATAAAAGAAATACGATAGTAAGTGAAATGGTTTTAGATTTTTTTTATTTTGAATTTTCTGATTAATACCATAAATTAGTAAATTATATTTAGTGGCTATCCTGTTTTATTTTGGAGAATAAATTTGTATAACTTATTTATGTTGATGAAAGAATGACGGTGTTAATAATTTAAATGGGAAGTTTAATTTTATTCATGGGGATAATCTATTTAATTCATTTAATTATGATTGGTATTTTATTATATCTGAATCTAATTTTTTGAGAAAGCCATCGTTTTGTAGTTGTAGTATTTTATTATTTTCTCCCTGATTTATTAAAATGTCGTACATTTTATTCATTTTTTATCATACTATTTTCTTGCAGGTTTTAATTTTTTATCATACTATTTTCTTGCAGGTAATAACCTGATACGAAATTTGTTATCTTTGAAAATACATAAAACATGCACATAAAATGGAATTTTATTTAAATATTGAAATAAAATTACTGATATATATTATAAATAAGAATAGGACATATAACGAGCAATAATAAAAGTTTTGTATTCAATCTCTATGTATAAAACATGAACATTAGAAAATCATAATAAGTGGATAAAAAGATAAAACTATAAATTTTAAGAATATAAAAATAAAAAGTACAGAAAAAATAACTCATACTAAGAGAAAGAAATATCGATAAATATTAGACAAAATATATAAATAGAACCTTCAATTAAATAGTCAAAGTATGGATTCCTTGAAAAATATTTCCATCAGATATTTATGTAATAAATATATCTTGAGAATATTGGCCTAATATATGAATTAAAATACAATTTACTTATATATCAATCATACATATGATTGCTATCCTGCATTAGCAAAATCTACTGCAATTCTGAATCCAAATCGAGGTTGCAGCTCTGAAAGCTATGGTATAAAATGAAACCTTTCCTCCTCATATCTGGATGTCTGATTCATAGATAAGTTTTGGAACCTGCGGGCAGTTTATCTAATTCAAGGTAAATCGCGTCAAAAGCATAAACAACATGACTCTGAAAAAAGAAGAGGATCAAGATTTAGTCATCTCGTTTATGAGGATCAAAGAAGGGTCAAGTCTCCTTTCTAAAGCGTGTATTTTATTTATGAAGTAAACTTTCGATGTCAGATGAGAAGTTGGATTGAAAGAATCGAGATTTAAAACGATGATTTTATACTCAATCAAAGAAAGTTCAACTTCATTGATCGTTGCCTCAATTAATTTAATACAGAAGCATTTTTTATAAATTAAAAAAATACATTAATTGGTAGTTATATTTAATTTATGGATTACATAAAATTATAATAACTTATTTCTTGTTTATTATTTTTATATCTTGTGGTACTAAGTTTGAAATTTAATTTTGGGGTGTAGTTTGTATTTTTGGCTTATTTAATCCATTGTTTAATTCCCACTGTTAGCTCACACTCTCCCTATATATATATATATATATATATCTTGTTCAATTTTTCAATCGTTGATAAAATACTTTCAATTCATCCAATCAAGTTCAAGCAAATTTTTCAAAACTTGTAGTGGATGACATTTGATGTTAATACAGTTTTTTAGAATACTAATTTAATTTTTTATTAATTAATTAAAAACTAATTTTCTGGCGTTTATAGCAGTTTTTTATTGTTGTTGTAACTGTTAGGTCGGGATAGCCTGGTTGGTAGGGCGTTGGATTCGCATCCCTTGTGCTGTGAGTTCGAACTGGTCGCAAAGTTCTCCATGTCGGGAATTATACCACTAGGGGTACTGAGTCAAAGGTGACCATTATTCGGGTACTCAGGGGTCCATGCCCTCAAAGGCTATGGAACCCCTTCTTCCGTTGTAAAGCAGAACATAAGAAAAAAATTGTAATTATTTAATCAAAAGTAACTAAAATAAATCTTTTACTAATATCCAAAGTAGAAATTGATTTAAAAAATTGTTTTTTTTTATTTTACTTGTTATGTTTAAAATACTATCTATCTAATGATTTGACTGTATTTAAGAACTGAATGGTTCAATGGGACCTATCTATTTCTGAGTGTCATTAAATTAACCATATAATGATTGTTTATATCATCTATTTAATGACTGAATAATCCAATTACGTCCTTCCGTTGTAAAGCTGAACTTGAGAAAAAATTGTAATTATTTAATCAAAAGTCACTAAAATAAAATCTATCTAATGATTTCACTGTATTTTATAACTGAAAGTCTCAATGGGCCTATCTATTTCTGAGTGTCATAAAATTAACCACAGAATGATTGTTATATCATCAATTTAATGACTGGATAATCCAATGACCTATCTGATTCTAAACGTCAATTAAGTGACCCACAGATTTTTAATGCTGTCTATTTAATAACTTTTTATTTAGAAGAGTCACGATTACTAACTGTAAACTATTCTTTTAATATTTTCTTTACACCATAACTGTATCATGTTTTGATATAAAAACTAATAACACAAATGTAAGATTTGCAGAGAATATTTCTTTCTCATGATTCTCATGTGCCTTCATTATAGAGAAAACGGACTTGGCGTGCAATCAATACACAAAAAGCAATTTTTAATGAACTTATCAGTTCATTTGTCTTATTCAATAGCGATGTTCCAGTAGCTCTATTCTGTATTTTTTTGCTGCCTTATTACATGCCGTGGTCTTATTTGCAAAAGAAGAACGTTTATTTTCTCTCCCTTTGATCGTCAGTTGTACTTTGATAATAGTTCGGATTATCCTGCAGAGTCTCAGAGGATTGGATAAATACACGCCATCAACGTAATTTGCACAGTAGAAAAAAATACTGGATAAAAACAAAGTAACGAGGTGAAAGCTGTTAGTGTTAGGTGGGAAAGTAACGAGAAGCAAATACAACAACTGCTTGAATTAATCACATGATGATTTATTTAGATATTTTTTGCAGTTCAGATTATTGTCTTGCATTTATAGCTGAAAAGAATCTTTGTTTCAAACTAAGAAAAGCTTCATTGCTTAGGATTACATAGAAAAAATCAAGGAAAATAATTTTTTGCCTAAGCATAGACATAAAAATTGTATTTGATAATACATTCCAAAGCAGTCTCTGAAAGTTAAAATTTTACTTTTGTGTTCTTTTATTTTGAGCGGATTTCTCCTTTTAATTAATCAAATTCTATTAAGAGAAATTAGATTTTTATTTTTAAACTTAAGTTTGTTTTCTATGACTGCAGATATCCTTAACCTTTCAAAATATTTTTCATATTGTGATATTTAAGCTGAATCTTTAACCTGAAGATATTTTTCTCTGCACAAATTCTGATGTATAAAGTACTTTAACATTCTACAGAAATGTTAAAAAACCAATCCTTATTTACATTATTATAAATTATAAATACAGGAAAAATTCATTTTTCTATAATTTAGTTATCTTTTTATATAGTTCTATTCTATTTCAGGTTGAAAACTTTTTGAAAAAAATTAGTCCCTTTATTTTAAGTTTCTTTTTTTATTTTATTAAAGTTGATTATTTTATTTTTTATAAAAAGGCAATTAAAACAAAAAATATGTAAAACAAAATTTTTTTTTGATGAAAATTTTATTTATAAATATGTTTACTCAAAATGTTAAATAATACTTTATAGTCAATAAAAATGCTGTTTTATATGGAATGTATAAATTTTCAAACTCCTTGAATTTGCATTCAGTTTATTATTTAATTAATCCTTTACTCTTTATTACTTTTCATTATTCCAAAATAAAAGTAGAAGTGATGAAACTTATTTAAAGGTACTTCTGTAACGTGTAAAAATGGCATGACAGTTTCAGATTTTAGTTGTACACGGCTTTATTTAAACTCAATTTCATCTAATAATGTTATGAAATAAATTCAACAAATATCGATTAAGTAGAAGAAAATATGGTATTTTCTTTCATAACTTAAAATGCATTTAACAGTTATTGCAGTTATTGAATCTTAAAATTGAATAATTCGTAAGAAGGTATCTTTGCAATAATTACTTTCTTTATAAATTAGAAATTTATTTTTGGGATAGAACTTTTAAATCATCATAACGAAATTTACATTAAAAAAATTATGAAATTAACTTTGAAGTACAATACTGTATTTATGAGGAGTAATTTTAATTATTTATACTCTATGTAGTAGTTTCATTTATTATTTTAAAATTATACAAATGGTATATGATATTTTAACGTCAATTAACGTAACAATTTTAAATAAAGAAAAGTTTATAAATCTTTTTATTAAAAGGAATAATTCAAGAACTAACAAACCCAGGCCCAATCTAAGAAAATAATAAAGTATCTGTAAATAATAAATATCAGTTAATGCTTACATTAGCAAACTTGAATATCTAATGTATAAATATTATCATTTATCAATTTGTATATATAATTAACATATATTTTTTATCGTATTTTATATATCGGTCCATAGGATATCGGGCTTTGTTGTTATATGAGCTTACTTGTAAATAAGATTTCATATACATTTATGTCTAAGCATAAAGGTGCATCGATATTCCATTTTCTATCCATATTTTAAAATTATCAATGAATACATTATATATAATGATAATTGTTTTTAATTTCATTTTCAATTTTTCTAGCTGGTATACAGAATTTTGGAGCTAGACCAACTGAGAAGAAATAACAGCAAGAGTGTCATAGTTTTTCGATAACTTTCTAAAAACGCGTCTGACGTCAAAGAAGCATACGTAATAATAAAGCAATGCTGGTAAAAGTGGGCTAACCTTTTAAAAACGCATCTTATGTCAAAGAAACGTGCCTAATAATATTGAAATACTATTAAAAGCAGGTAGTATTTCTTGCCCTTAAATTTCGGAGACATCAAAACATTCAAACCAAATCAAAATCATGTTCTCATATGATAATAAAAGTTTTTTTTTCTTCTGAATGATTTGATGTGAAAGGATTCAATTCCACGATTACTTTAGATTTTGCATTAAGTCCATACGGTGAATTTAATGGGGTGAAGACAAAATGTAAAGGTTAAATGCTTATTTATGTTTTTGGAATTGAGAAACAAATCGTCTCTTAAAAATTATAAATAAATTAAACAAGATGATACAATTTTGATATTAATTATCATGTTATGATAAAAAGAAAGACTTATTTGAATCCAATTAAAAATAAATTGAAATATCTCAGTTTTTAAAAAGATGAGTTTCTTTTTATTTAATAAAATTTCATTTAAAAATTTACCAAAATTGATACAAAGTTTCTAGAATTAATTCTTGCAAAATTCAAATAAATAAAAATCTAAAACATTTTTACTCATATGTTTAATACTTTTATCTTCAAAAAACAACAACAACAATAGATTAATAATAATCTTTATCATTGAAAATCATATACAATCCAAAGAAACAAAATTTCAACATCATTATCTAGCTATAATGAAATTAAAACACACATCATTTTAAATTAAAAACAATATTTCTCTTCGACAAATTTTTACATTTGTCTGAAATCCATAAAAGGAAAAATATCCCTAATCGGATTTCTTTTTTAAAAACGCCATTGCTTTATGCGTTTTTAAAAAAATAAAATTATTTTGCTCAACTTTTCTCAATTTATGTTTCATCGTTGTTACGCTAATTTGCTATTAAAATAGAGTTAACAAGTCCTTTATACGTACAATTTGCGACCAAAAATAAATAAGTGAAAGATATGCTATCAAAACATCATTAAAAAGTTAATGAAATGAAACACTAATAAACACTCTGTTTTGTTTATTTGCTGGATGTCCATTTTTTTGCACATGGGGAAATGCGATGCCCTCCTCTATGGTCGGCGTAAATATTCTGGAAATCGATGTTTAATTAAAGTCTTTCCTCCAGCCATCAGCAAACAATGGCTTCACCTACTTTGTTTTGAAAAAGGCAACAATAATAAAGTGGTGTAATTAGGCTGGCAAGGAAATCTCTACGGTTGCCGTTAATTTCAACTTTTTTTCGAGGAATTAGAGGAACATAATAGAGAGTGAAATGATTTTGAAACAAGATAAAAATTCTGATAAATACAGAAGTTGAGGAAATTATGTTTAGTGGATATCTTATTTTAATTAGGCGAGGAAATTAAATTTAACATTTATTTTGATAACAGATACACTCAAATCAATCATTTCAGATGGTGATTTCGATTTGTTTTCCATCATTAGAATTTATTTGTAATGTACTATTTAATATTAGAGGCGTATTTTTTAGAATACAACATGATTGGTTGGTTTATTGGCGAGTTGTGCTTTATGACGCAGGAGCCATACTGGACTAAACTTTGCCAAATACTAAATATATCCATTCATCATATTTCATGTGGCAGCTAATAGTTCAGTAAAAAGAAATTTCAAAGTTAAAAAGAAGAGAAAAAGGAGTTTGTAACATTTACTTCTACGAGGAACTTAAAAAGTTTTGGATGGGGATTTTCTCCAATCAGTTGCCTTAAGATAATGTTACTTGTACCAAATCGGTTGAGTTCTATAAGTTTTAAAAAATTCATATTCTTTTAAAATATGTCGCATTGAAATAATGCATTGATAATGCGAGCAATTGAGACGGAGGGGGGATGAAGGTGGCAATCAAAACTTACCTTTTATTTTAAGGATTCCAACAACAAGAAAACAGCTTGATAACGATTTAAATGCTGGAATAAATAAAATAATAAAAAGAAAAAAATTCAGGCCGGGATGGCCTGGTTAGTAGAGTGTTGGACTCATGCTCCTTAGGTTATGGGTTCGAAGCTCACCAGCCAAAAGATTCCCCGAGTGTGTGGCGACTGGCACTCATTAAATCTGTTCGTTTCCGCAAAGTCTTTCATGTCGAGAGTAACAACACTAGGGGCACTGGGTCAGAGGTGATAGTACTCTGTTTCAGATCTAAATTACGACCTGAGAAGAATGAATGAAAAATGTATGAATGAAGTCCGTCCCCCTAAAAAGGGTCATGACGTGTGTGTAACTAAGTCGTACTCTTGGCCCTAGACGGCGCTACTTGTAAAACAAGAGACGTATATCTCCGGCTTAAAATATGCTGATGTATCAGTGGGGCTTGTCCATGGCAAGTGCCATAAGTAAATACAACAACAGAAAAAGATTCACGATTTTCCTTCGTTATTTTAAGAACAGAATTAATTATTTTTACTCAATGCTAATGTCATGTATTTTCTTATTTGTTATGTTCCCAATTCAAAGGCTATCATAATTTTATGGCTGAATCAATAATCGTGTGTTTTTCCATAGAAATGGAGTACTTACATTCTCATTTTATTTGGTTCACGAAAAAAAATCAAAAATATTGATTTCTTTTTATTTAAATTTGTTATTGCTATAATCCTATACAGAATACTCAAATTGTGCCATTACCTAATGATAACAATTTTGTGAATTCTCTAAAATTGGGTAAGACTTTAATTTATGAACAAATGTTTTCTTTTATAAATTTAAAAATTATTTTTCTAAAAATTGTTTTTAAAGAGATTTCTTTTGTTAATCCATTAACAAAATTTCTATGAACATATCAGTAATACTACAACAGCTGCAACATCCAAAGTTCAAATTTTTCCTTTTTTTAACAAATATTTGGAAGCATTCGTAAATAAAGCTACATATTTTGCGTGAAAACAATCCTTCAACTTCCTTTACCGCTTATACTTACCAAAACATTCTTTCCATTTATTCAAAACACGCTTCTTTCAATCTCGGCTGTTTCGATTTATCTCTTCTCCGTGGCATCTACATCTTTTTTTCCTAAATCGGCTCCTCATTTCTTTTCAACGACAGGAAATTTGGCATTCCTTTGATCCCAAAGACTAGATGGAAATCAATCTTGGATTCATCTAATCTTTCCTTGGAGGCAACTAGTTCACGCTCCCGGTTAGGCTACTTTTATCAAAATAAAGTTTCTTCAGAACGTCAAAGATTTTATGGCAAGTATCCATGTAGAATGTGAGAGGAAGATTCCTATTTTATAATATTGATTGCAATGGATATTATGGAGATTTGTTTTAAAAGGAGATTATTATTTTTTAAGTTTGGATGATAGTAAAATCCGATTTTTAGAAGTTTGTGTATTTGGAATTGAAATGTTTACATTAAGCAATTAAAAAGCGATTTAAATTAAAAAAATGAAATAAGAAAATATTCGATTATTCTTGCTAGGTAAATAAAAATATCTTGTTATAATTTACAAGGAAAACTGTAACGACGTTATGAAAATAAAACATAAATATATATTATTATACATACAATATATTAAATTTGCCGGCTTTCTGGCATAGAGGTAGCGAGTCTTCGTATTCAGGGAGTCCCGGATTCGAGCCCAGGTTTGGGCATGGTTGTTCTTCTGTGTGCTATCTGTCAGATGTGTGACTGTGCCCCCCTATAAAAAGGGGCTGCGCAAGCAAATGTGGTGAGTGTGTAGCTAAGTCGCACTCTTGGCCCTAGTTGGCGCTACTTCAAAAACAAGAGACGCTTTTTTCGGCTTAAATCTGATGCTGTATCAGCTGGAGGCTTGTCAACACGCAAGTGCCATAAGTAACAACAACAGCAACATATGTTAAATTTAATGTGTTAAAATATATTTTATATAGATATGCGATTAATATTTTCGGACCATATATAAAGTGACAGTATAAAAATAGAACATTATCAGGTTTAGATTATATCTAGTTTAGAATTGTTATTTAATGAAAATATTTATTAAAGGGGCCTCTAAACATGATTTTAAATTTTAAGCAAATTTAATAGAATATTTTCTGAACTATATTAATAATATTTGTTATACTCTGAAATATTGAAAATAAATTTACATAATTTGAAAGTATTAAAAGAAAGAAGACTATAGAAATATTAAGAACCTTGGAAAAAATTTTAAGAATAAGAATTAAATTCTGTTTAAAATAATATGAAATAATAACAAGAAAGGAAAACATTTTGAAATTGGTTTTAATTCTCCTATGATCTAAAAAATGCCACATATTAAAATTTATTTTTAAAAGCGAACTGCTGACATATGCAGCTAATATCAAATAGTTCATCCAATATTAAAAGTAAATAATGATTGTTATAGCTATATTTTTAAAGAAAATGATTTAGATCCGCGTTAGCGCAATATTAAATAAAGGAATAACTTTTGCTAAGATCCAGATTATAGAATTAATACTAAATTTAATATGAAAACAAGGAACAGCAAAAGTGTATGTTTATTCAAACATAATACACAACACAGTAATATGACACCTTTAAAATTTCTGAAATATTTTTTTGGGAACTGATAATTGCTGATAATGGCGATTATTGATATCTTTACTAAAGAAGTTTCGTATTTTCACTTATTCAATGACCATTTGAGCCGGTGTCCTGCACAGAGGCAGCGTGTCTTCCCCATCATCTGGACATCCCTGTTCGGGCATAGTTGTTTCCCCGTATTCTATTTGTACGGTGTATGAATGCGCCAAGTAATCAATTAAATTGAAAAATGTAGTTATCAATTATGATAATAATATGTTGGTTATTTAAGCTTAAATCAAATAACAAAATAATAAATTTAGATAACATATGCCGGGGTATTGACATAGGGGTAGAGTGTCTTCCCCGTGATCTCGACGTCCAGAGTTCGGGTCCTCGTTCGAGCACGATCGTTCTTTTGTTTGCAATCTGTGAACTGTGTGAATCCCCCCCCCGGTATAAAGGGGCTGAGCAAGCGACTGCGATGAGTGAGTAGTTAAGTCGTTCACTTGGCCGTAGTTGGCTCTACTACAAAACAAGAGACACTCCTTTCGGCTTAAAACTTGTTGATGCCTCGGCAAAATTTGTCCATGGAAAGTGCCACTAATAACAACAGCATTACCATTTGAAAACTATTGAGCACCATCACCCTTTTTTACCATTTAGTGATAGTCTAGAGTTGTTGGTTAGTTCAACAGAAATCTAGTTTTCCTTCAAATACTGTTTTAACTCGATTTATTTATCAGTGAAGTATTAAAGAATCAATCTATTCCAAATAACAATATATATGATATCAAATTCTCAATTACAGTAAACTGAATTTCTGTTTTATAAAAATAGCTAAACTTTACCAATGCTTTTAATCATGAAACAATCTTTAATATGTTTTATACTTTATAGAAGAAATGCACGGTCTGATATAACAGAAAAGGACTCTAGAACAGAGAATAACATGCATTGGTATTATGATCCTTAAGGAATGATTTTTTTAATGACTAAAATGATTTTTTGTAATTTTCGCCATAGCAATTTAAAATTTTACAGGCATTCAGAATAGCAATATAGAAGATGACCCACAAAATTGTAAAGCATTAGGTTAATTTATTTATGAATTAGGGGAGTTAATATAATATTTGATATCCATAAATAACGTTAATGAAAAATGTTCCCTGCTCTCCAAATTTGTTCGAAAGCACTCCAATTTTTATAATTACTTACTCTAACCCTTTTGAAACAAAAATTGGGATTACACTTGAAGTTTGAGAACGAAACATCGAAATTAACTAACACAATAATTTTTATTTAAAAAAATTATCATTAGTTTTGAGTTTTTAAATTTACCACGAAATATCTAAATTAACCAAACATATTATATATCAAAATTAACCAAATAGCATATTAGACAAAACAAAACAGAAGCTAATCATTAAAGTCATGCTTAACCAGATCTCATTTGCTAAGATATACCTGTTTTTGTATTTTTAGCCACTGTTGTTTTAAACTCAGCTTCTTCACTGTATATTCTTATCCCACACAGTCTCAGAGGGATCAGGTAATTAGATGCCATCAAAGCAATAGCCGAAGGGCGAAAACACGGAGTAAGGAACAAAAACTAACAAAAAGGCAATAGCTATTAGTGTTAAGAGCTATAGAAAAGAAATCGAACAGTTGCCTACTCCAGTCAGAGAAAGGTACATTTCGATCTGGAGCACTGTCGAAAGGAACGAAGTTGGAGGTTTATATCTACTAAACGTATTGATTTTAATCAATCTTGAAAGTGGATGAATCTATTATTTTTGTATGAATATCCAAGCCAAATGTAATCAATAATAGATAAGTCAATTTAATATATTTAGGAAAAGGCTATATACTACTTAGTTTTGATTAAGGGAAATTGAGTTTCATTTTAATTACAGTAATTTACATCACCTTTTGATAACAATATTTCTATCCTTTTTGAGAAAACCATATTGCTTGCTATCGTTGATATTATCAAAATCGAATTTTCCTCATTACTTCAATTTTAGCTGCTTACTGTGAGTCAATATGATGAAATTTTCTTCTAATGCAGGTGCTTTTTAATTTAATTTGAAAAAATGAACATATTTATATGAAATAATTAATGTATTATTCAGTAATAATGTCAAAAGTAGTGCTTTAGTAAATCTTTATAAGAAAAGGGAGTAATTTCTCCGAATAATGAATTATGGATATTAATAACTTTATGAATATCTATTAACAAATCTTAATGAATGAATTCAGAAATGAATAATGCATATGGCTACTTTAATTCTACACTATTGTAAGTTACCCAAAATAAAACAATAATTGAAAATAAAGCAAACCTTACTTAAAATTAGAGATAAGGAATAGTTTGAATTACATATAGAAAAAGATTATTATTCAATAAATCAACTACTAACTTATATTAGTGTACAAAAATCAATAAAATGTACTAAAACACATTGAGAATTAAAAAAAAATCATCTACTATCATGTACGATAAAGTACTCATTAACTGATTTCAAGTCACTTCGAGAATAAACATGGGGGATACATAGTTCTTTAAAAATTCATAATAGAACCCCTCAGGGGCTCACCTTCTTTAGGTGGGTACGGGTGTCCCAACCCCGAGGTTCCCAGGGATCTTTACTCCCTTTATGTTTATCCTCTTCTAAGTCTTTTTCTGTCAGCTTGATCCTTCTTTCCCTCGACGGCAAGCGAGGGAGCTCTCCATGAGAAGCTGTCGCCGCTCTGTTTGCTTCTTGCTTCTCATGGACAGCCAAAAACTCCACGTGTTGGTCGTGCGTGGCAACCCATTGGACGGGTGGTATATTTCGATCTCCGGTGTATCAATCGGCTGGTACCCCAGGCAATTATTTGACTGGGCTGCTAAAGGGGATCAAGCGAAAGTGATCACTCTCCGGGGCTTGGCGTTAAGGGTGGTCAACGCTCCCGGAAGTTGTCCTTAGCGTATAGGTCTCGGCTAGCGCTAAGGTGGATACCGAGGCTGGAAAGATCTAGAGCCGGTAATTGCCTTCCCTTGTTGGGCTCCATGGTGGGCGGTGCCGTCGGGGCCCGAATCTTTCTCTAAGTCGCATGGCTAATTTTATTTCTAACCATAGTAATGCATTTCCTAAATTTTTCATTATAAGTGCTGAAAAAAGTTCTCTGAAAATCGTTTCGCCAATTGTTATCCACAAATCTATAACCAGTATTATCGGAGAAGTTAGCAATATAAAAAAATTATTTAATGGTAACCTTCTCATAGAACTGAAAAATAAACAGCAATCTGAAAACATTGTAAAACTAAAAATGATAGGAGAAACAGAAGTCACTGTTGCAGCTCATCGATCTTTAAATCACTCTAGAGGTGTTATATCAGAACGAGAATTTCAGAGAGACCTTGAGGAAGACATCTTGAATTGCCTCAAAGAACAAAAAGTAATAGCTGTACGCAGAATTACAATTAAAAAAAACAATCAAATTCTACCTACAAAGCACCTTATCTTAACATTTAACACTCCTGTTTGACCTAAATCTGTAAAAATAGCCTATATAAACTGTTCTGTTAAACCATATATACCGAATCCCGTCCGATGTTTCAAATGTCAAAAATTTGGGCACACCATAACAGCATGCAGGGGCGAAAAGGAAATTTGCGCTCGATGCTCCCTTGAGGATCATAATAGCAATAATTGCACCTCTACAACACCAAAATGCTTTAATTGTGGCGGTGATCATCCAGCATATTTCCGATCATGTCCGCGTTACAAAGAAGAAAAAGAGATACAAACAGTTAAAATTACAAAAAACATATCTTTTCCGGAAGCTCGTAAAATAGTAGCAGAAAGAACTCCAAAACCGGGTCTCTCGTACTCTACAGCATTAAATTCGACAATTGAAAGAAATTCAAAGGAAATACAAAAACCGACCGACTGTCATCTTGCAGCAACTGCTGATACAGATCCGGATACTGTGATAATAAAAAGAAGTGAATGGCTTTCCCTTCTCGAGATAAAAAGATCATATGAAGAAACTTCCTCCCTACCTTCTAAAAAAATTAAGCGGAAAAAGATTTTAAATAAAGTGAAAACCCGTCAACATCTAGAAAAAGAAAATAAAAAGCATCAAATCGAAGAAAAGGAAGAACAACTGAAAATTCATCCATCAGAGGATTCTATAAGTGGCATGGATGAAGACATAGTTGATTCTGATTCTACTCCCATTGCACCCGAACGTTTTAAATCAAAATTTTTTAGAAAACCCAAATAATGGCAGTGCATATAATCTCTTGGAACTGTAATGGTTACCGAACCCATTTGGATGATATCAAATCTATTTTAAGTAAATATCAACCGGTATGCTTAGGGATCCAAGAAACACATCTCAGCCCTATGTATGATGCGAAAATAAAAAAATTATAGAATTAATAGAAAAGATTGTGTACAAAATATTCGTGCCTCAGGGGGTGTCGCCACTTTTATACCCAGCTGTTTTCCATCCAAAAATTTAGATATTCATTCTCCACTACAGGCTGTAGCTGTGCAAATTCAGATAAAATACGTAATTACTGTCTGCTTTATATACCTTCCTCCTAATGACACCATTCAGCAGAAAGACCTTGATGATCTTATTAAGCAGTTACCAACTCCCTTTATTATTCTTGGTGATCTAAATGGGCATAACACGCTTTGGGGAAGCACAGATACAAATTCACGAGGACGACAGATCGAAAAACTCATCGACGACCATTCTCTTTGTCTTTTAAATGATTCAAATGCTACCTACTTTCATCAGGCAAGTAAAACTTTTCATACCATTGATCTGGCAATTTGCTCACCTTCACTTACACCTCATTGGGATTACTCAGTTTCAGATGACCTATTCAATAGTGATCATTTTCCCATCATTTTAAGATATTCAAAATCGGATGTTGACCTTCCCAGAAGACAGGCACGTTTTATCTTTGACAAAGCCAATTGGCAACTTTTTAGATCTCATTCCGAACTTACGCAAGATGTGGTAAAACAGCCAAATATAGATAATGCAGTAAATTCGGTAACAAAATGCTTGATAAAAGCTGCAGAGATAGCCATCCCGAAGTCTTCTGGAAAATTACCAAGATTATATAAACCCTGGTGGAATGAAAATTGCACTGCTGCTAAAAGAGCACAACGAAAGGCTTGGGATAAATTCAGAAGATATCCTACTACGACAAATGTTATTGTTTTTAAAAAATCTAAATCCTTTTTTAGAAAAATTAGACGTCAGAGTCAATACAATTCCTTCCAAAAGTATGTTAGCTCCATACACGGACATCTATCTTCTAAACGCATGTGGGAAAAAATTAGGAGGATTTCAGGCACCAATACATCATTCCAGAAACTTTCCTTTTTACACAGTAATGGAATTTTCATCACTGACACAAAAGGTATAGCGAATACATTGGGGGCAGCTTTTTCTAATGTAGCCAGTGATGAATCGTATCCTCAAAATTTTATAACCTATAAAAAACAACAAGAAAAAAGAAAAATTGATTTTAATACTGTAGCATCGTATGCTTATAATGTAGATTTTCATCTCGCCGAGCTTAAGCGAGCATTGCAGAAAGCGAACCCAACAACACCCGGACCTGATGGCATTCATCATGACATGCTAAAAAACTTAAGCTCCAACTCGTTAAATTCACTTCTAATTTTATTCAATAGAATATGGAATGAAAATGTTTTCCCAGTATCCTGGAATCGAGCAACGATTATTCCTATCCTAAAGCCAGGCAAACAACCAGAGCTTCCTTCAAGCTACAGACCTATAGCCCTTACCAGTTGCCTGTGTAAGATACTAGAAAGAATGATCAATGCTAGATTAATTCATGTTCTAGAAAAGAAAAAACTGCTCTCTAAATTTCAGAGTGGATTTAGACATGGTCGAAGTACTTTAGATAACATGCTGATCCTGGAAACGGCCATCAGGGAAGCGTTTATTACAAAAAAGCATCTAGTTTCAATTTTTTTCGACATGGACAAAGCCTATGATCGTACTTGGCGCTATGGCATTTTAAAAGATTTACATAATATGGGATTTCGTGGGAAATTACCAATTTTTATTCAAAACTTTCTCCATAAAAGATTATTTAACGTTCGTATTAATGACATTTTATCTGATGATTTTATTCAAAATGAAGGGGTACCGCAAGGTAGTATTTTAAGTGTTGTTTTATTTATTATTAAAATTAAGGGAATTATGCAAAAACTGCCACCATATGTTTATGGGTCATTATTTGTCGATGATTTTCAAATTCATTGCACAAGTTCTCACATGCCCTTTATCGAACGGCAATTACAAATTGCTGTCAAATCTATAACGGAATGGGCTAATAAAAATGGTTTCGTTTTTTCTACCCAGAAAACAACATGTATTCATTTTTGTCGAATGCGTGGCATGCATCCCGATCCAGAAATTCAGTTAAAAGGCACAGTCATACCCGTTGTACAGGACGTTAAATTTTTAGGTCTCTTATTTGATTCTAAATTAACATTCCGTTCTCATATTTCGCATCTAAAGAAAAAGTGTGTCCAATCTTTGAATATCCTCAAAGTTTTATCAAACACAACATGGGGCTGTAATACTTCAGTTCTCTTAAAAATTTACAAAAGCGTGATTCTATCAAAACTAGACTATGGTAGCTTAATCTACGACTCAGCCGCAAAGTCCGTCCTTCAGCAACTTGACTCAGTGCATCATCAGGGTCTCCGGCTCGCATCAGGGGCTTTTAGAACTTCTCCGGTTCAGAGTTTATACGTAATTACCAAAGAACCAGGTTTACAATTACGACGCCAGAGACTTTCTCTCAAATATTTTTTTAAAATAAATCAAAATCCCTCCAACCCCATATATGACAGAATCGTAAATCCGATATATGGACAATTGTATGAGAAAAAGATTTCATTTATTCCATCTTTTGGTTATAGAATCCGCCCTCTTATGGATAGTTTTAACCTGAAGAATATTAATATTTTACCTAAAGAAGACGAAGTCCCTCCTTGGATGAGCAAAAGCATTTATACGGTCGATGATTTTAATAAGCTACCGAAATCTTCAACTGCACCGTCTGTTTATATACAAATCTTTTGTGATCACAGGCAAACATTTGAAAATTACAGTACTGCTTTTACAGATGGTTCCAAAGTCAGGGACCATGTTGGTTCAGCTGTAGTATTTGATCACATTGTAATTTCTAGGAAGTTGAACAGACATTGTTCTGTTTTTACCTCGGAGATTTTTGCCATTTACACGGCCTTAAGAGCAATCAGGTTATTACCAAAAAAAAACTGGATCATATATACTGATTCTCAAAGTTCAATCGAAGCAATTTTAAAGTCATCCAGACAAAGCCACCCTTTGGTGCTCAGTACAGTAAAATTATATTTTAAGCTACAGGATCGTAATTATAATATATTATTTTGCTGGATTCCTGGACATGTTGGTATTCCTGGGAACGACCAAGCTGATTTTGCTGCAAAAACTGCTGACTCGAATGAAGAAACGTTTGTTCCGGTTCAAGATTTGGACAAAATTTTAAAGCAATATTCACTCCGTATATGGCAACATAACTGGGATTTACAACTTGATAATAAATTGCATACTATTCAGCCATCTATTTCTGGATTCAAGACGGACTCTCTCAACCGTAGATTGAGTGTCAAGTTGACAAGACTTCGAATAGGTCATACTTATTTTACTCACAGGCATCTACTTCACTCGGATACAGCTCCCATTTGTGTAAGATGCGGCGTCATTAATTCTGTCCGGCATATCATTTGTGAATGTCCTAAATACCGTTTTCTAAGAGTAAAATATTTCGGAAGAGACTATCCAAACTTGGAAGATATTATTGGTGAACCTTTCCATGTTAATGTGTTTGCTTTTTTGCTTGACATCCATCTTATGCACAATATTTGATTACCTTTTTGTAATTTGTTCCTTTCATTTGGAATCTTACTATTTTTAATGAGTGCATTTTCTGTATTTTAAGTTAATACGAGTTTGGCACAGTTTGGCCAATGTTGGCCCTTGCGCCAAGAAAAAGTAATTAATCAATCAATCAATCATAATAGAAATATTGGAAGAAAATGTCTTACATTAGAAAAAATAAGGAAAATACATGTTTTAATGCGATGCATAGTTTCCAAATGTATTACAAAGAGCGCATAAATATGTATCCATTCAAATTGAAGATTCATTGCGTTAGTGTAATAAACAGACAAAAAAATGCATTTGATAAAATTTAAATTGGATTATAGTTCATTTAATGCATATTAATAATAAATTGCACGTAACTTTATTAGGAAATGCATTTTGACATTTATAATGCCACGCGAGATTAGACGAATGGTTATAGAGCAGTTTTTAAAACGATTGTTAATTTCAAATAAAGTTGTATTTCATTATGGTTTAAATACTGTGTTGAATACAGAATTGTTCTGTTCAATTCTAAATTCTTCCCACGTTTTGAAATGTAATAAACAAATCTTTCTCAGCCTGGAATTATTTTTACAACTTAGCAAATACCAATTTAAGAAAAAAAATCAAGCAAATATTTAAAATAATTTTATACGGCACGAAAAATGTTACAATTTGATTATTAATTATTATGTAAAAAGTTACCATGACACACTTCTAAAATTAAAAACTTTATAATGTAAATACAATTAATGAATACTATTTTGTTGTCTTGAACCCTGACGTATTAGACTTTAATTAGACTGAAGCTTTTCTATGTTAGAAGAAACCAAAAATAATGAAAATTAGCTATATTCTTGTCTTAATTTTTTAACAAAATTTTGTGCGTGAGCATTTTATTTTTTAAAAACCAGCACAAATTGCTTTTGATATTTAAGATTTATAATGCTTTAATTTCACCAAAATAAAAAATAAAAGAATATTACATATTCCGCAACAAAAGCTAGTTCTTATCAAAAGCTGCACATCTAATTTTTAAAAAAAGCAGTCACCGTTTCTCACACATTGCAAAAAATAATTTTCAATATTGCTCTGAATAAGTATGAAATACCAGGCACTTTCTCTATGCTAATATTCAAAGTAAGAAACATTTACGGAATGCCATTTGTAATTCTCTACTATAGAAAAATGAAACAGATCTTTAAAATTTTACACATTATCTCGGTTTTGTCAATAAATACGTCTCTCTTCTCGTGCGGTCATGAAACGTAACAAAATAAAGCCTCAGTGACTGAAATAATATTTCGTTTCTGAGTAAACTGTATAAAAATGAAAAATTTTTTGAAGAAATATTTGAGTATTTAACGGTTGCTCGAAAACAGATGAACTTGAATTTTAAATCCCTAGACAAATGTTATGTTTTAAAAATAATGCTGGCATGCGAGTTTTAAACTAAAAAGCTAAACAAAATGACTTATCTATTTATCTCTTAATAATGTTACCTCTATTTGCAACAAAAATCGAGTTTAAAATATTTCGGGGCATGATTTGTATCCAATAATACGCGACAAAAAGTATTTTCAGAACATAATTATAATTCAATGCAATAAAACAATTTATATTAAACAGCTAAATGCTTTAAAACCTCGTTTTCTTCTTTTTTCTTCGAAAAATGATTGACTTTTCTTCAGGTTCAAGAAATTGGTTATCGAAAATCTTATCGTCACTCCTTAGTGAACAGTTAGTAGCCGCTTTGTTTTTAAAAAAGTAGTAATAAAAGGGTTTAATTGGGTTAGTTTGAAATATTGTCTTTTATAATTTTTTAACGTAATCATCAAAATATTGTAAAACAAAGATCGATTAGGAGAATTTCTGATTAATAGAAAATAGAGATAAAGTAACAATCTACAAGACGTTTAGTTTATCTTGGAAAATTATATATTGAATAATTAACTAAATTAGAGACTTAATTAATGTCAAAGGATGAATTGGCATTTTATTTCTACAAAAATTAAATCTTATCACCTACAATATTGCCTTTATATTGAAACTGTTGGAGAATGTATAATGCTAAATAAGAAGTTCCATAAACGAAAATAAATGATATTTCTTTAAATAGAAAGGTGATCTAACATAGAGCTAAAAATGAGGTAAATAGTATACAATAATTTTTAAGTTTAAGCAATACAATCGTTATAAAATGCTAAATAGGGAAATAGTACTTTTTTCCTTTTAAATTTCAAAATAATTTCAGAAGGAATGAGGGGGAAAATACTTGGGACTTTAATACATAATTGGTGACAAAATGGAAGATAGAAAGGATATTGCTTCCGTTTATTCTGATAAAAATAACTTGTGAAATCGATATACTAATTAGTAAAAACTCTTTAATACAAATTTTATTGGAAATAAAGGCTATAAAAATTTCTGCATAAAAATTAACTTTTGCAAAGAAATGTTATTTTTTATACTTGGTTCAGAGCAGATTATGAGGGGAAGAATAAATTAGGAAAGCATTTCCTTGGAAAATTTATTTTGAATAAAACAAAGAGTTTCGTCTACCATCATCACGTGCGCTCTGCAAGCGCCTACCATCATCACGTGCGATCTGCAAGCGCCTACCATCATCACGTGCGATCTGCAAGCGCCTACCAACATGTGCGATCTGCAAGCGCCTACCATCATCACGTGCGATCTGCAAGCGCCTACCAACATGTGCGATCTGCAAGCGCCTACCAACATGTGCAATCTGCAAGAACCTACCATCATGTGCGCTATGCAAGAGCCTGACATCATCATCCATCAATAATTTATTTGCAGTACCAATTTTTCTCCTAAGATCGTAAAATTCATAACCTAAAAGTAAAAATATTCTTGGATTTCTAATAGTTGAGTTTCAGAAAAAAACAACAACAAATTTTAAGTTATATGCATTTTTTAACTATTAAGTCTAGAAATATTTTTAACAATAAATATAATTGGAAACATTACTATTTAATTTAAGAAATAGCCTCTGCAAAATCATTATGACAATCTATTTAAATTAAAGTTAAATTTTTTGTAGTTTATATCTAAAACGTTAAGACTGGTATTATGTCCTTCATTGGTAATAATACAGTTCGATGACGACAATGTAGAAAATTTCAACAATTTGTAGACTCAAAATTCAACTCGCGAATTGTTGAGGAAGGTAGGAAAAAACTCAGTGGCATAGCAAATAATTTGAAAACGCCAATCGAAAAAACTAAAGCCGCAATTTGTCGACTCTTTAGTTGGATTTATTACGGCATTATTCATTTACAGTTCTGACTGCATAACAATATGCTTCCGGCAGAAATGTCGGAATGTCCGCAAGAACTTGTCACCACTTCATGTGTTGAAATGAAGTTTAAAAAATCTTGAAACCACGACCAAAATTAAACGTGGATATACAAATTACAATCTAGAAATTGAGCAGGCCAACTTACATGTACGTATACTGCTAAAATACAAGCCTATTTTTTTCCATTAATGGTGTTATCCTAGAGATTAAATAAAGATTAACAAAGAATTGACATTAAGATATTAATTCCTTTTAAAAAGATGTTCCTAAAAATTGATTGAAAGCTTTAAAAACCCAAAGAATTGTGCTTGCATTTTATTCCCAAAAACAAGTTCCATGAAATTTATGATATTGAAAATATTAAGATAAATTTTAATACTAATAATTTATTATTCAATTATATATGGCATATAAATATCGCATACGAAATATTTCTTCCGATTTCGAAAAAATATTAGAAAATGATTAATAGGATAATTTCCTGTTTAACATTACCTTGTGATACACAAATAACCTAAAACATATCTTCAGAATTCTAGTATTGATAATGTCGTGTCCGCTTTTTAACCACGGAAAGAGAGTTGCAGTAGCTTCTGAGAGTATGGACCCCTCGGCACCCGAGGGCAGACGTCTGACTTCTAGCTCATATGAAGATGAAACGCATACACTTGCACAGCCTCTTTTTACAGGGGGGTACATCTCACAAATAGAACAACCATGCCCTAGCCGGGACTCGAACCCAAGGCCTCAGGACACGAGGAAGACGCGCTACCTCTGCGCCAGAAAGCCGGCGAAATTCTAGTATTTATCGCTAAATTTCAACTACCAAGATTTTTCAAAAATACAAGCCACTTTCTTCTCAAACACTATTGTTCTCTTATTTGTTATTACAATTTAATTTCAAGTATTTGGAAATTTATAAAAATGATGAATCTGAACATTTTTCAAATACAGGAATTTCCCCCTTTTCCCAAATTGCAATTTATTTCATTGGATATTTAAGTTATGTACCTCATTTTTTAGTTTTTCAATGCAAAATCGGTTAAGAAATTAGTAATTTCGCATTAATTTACTACAGTTTATTTTGATGCAATTGAGAATTTAATCTTTTGACTTGAAAATGCAAAAGAAATTTCAAAATTTAATTTAAAATAAACGTTTTTTTATTCTAGCAGTAGAAAAATTGAAGTTTTGATCTAAAGTGTTCTTAACAGAACATTCGAATATATTTTTTAACCCTAACACTCAGTGTTATGCTTATCATTAATTTTTCTTGATATATCTCATAATTCTATTTTCATATACTTACATCTTAAATAAACTGATATTTTTCTGATAAAATTCTTTATATTTATAACCTAAAACCTTAAGTTTTTTTCTCTAATGTCCTATAAAATATTGAAGGATTTTGCTTCAAAATAAAAGGTAGTTGTTGGAAATTCATTTTAAAGAGTTACTAACTACTAGACTACTCAGTAGTAACCAGCAGTAGCTAAATCATTAGTAACTCGGTGAGTAGCTAATTAGCTTCTTAAACAGGAAGTAGCTAGTTCGTTTTTCTTGTTATACTTATTTTAAAATATATTCGTTTATTTGAATCTATATAGTTAATTATAACTGTGCAAAATACAGGTAATTCATTTCACAGAATAGCCATTAGAACCATCTTATGTGACAGACAGCAAGAGGTTAAGTCTAAAAGCTGGAAACGTCACTGAAATTTTTAAATTGCATTTTGTAAAATGGATGAAATAATTTTTTCAACTTTTTATATAATGCTTAAGGATTAAAATTTAATGACCTTTTATAAATATAGGGTTTAATATTTGATTAATCAGTATTTAAGACAGTAACATAGAGAGATGGAATCAAGAAAAAACAATCGAAAACTCAGTAAATATATACACATTTATTAATGGAAATATACAAAAACAAGATATTAATCTAATTTCACTTCTACATTCAAATATATTATACATCTGTTGCCAATATGTAAAGGGTTCAAGGAACATTGCAAAATTAATAACCTATTGAAATTTCATTTACAGACAAATAATACATTTTAAAGTACAAACAAAACAATGTAAAATATAATCAAAAGAAAGCATTTTTACACACAAATGGGGAAAATATAGGATAGTGAATTTAGTTATAAATTCATATCTAAATATTTACAAAATAAAGAGATGATAGAATATATTTCACAATAAGCTTAACAGAAGTTCATTAGTATTGCAAATACAATAGAAAGGAATGAATTTCACATTCTTGAATAATGAACACTCTTCATCAATTGTAAAATTAGAGAATTTTAGATCCTAAATTAAGTTTATATACAAATTATCAGAAAATGTAATTCAAACATATCAAATAATGCTTTCAATGCAAAATCTAATATAGAATATAAATCTAATTCAATAAAATAAGATATGCAAAATTCATTTTGATCCAAGTTTTAGGCTGGGTGATAAACGGAACAATCTAAACTCATTTCTCTTTTTATCCGCTCAGCCACAAACATAATAGTGTCTTCTAAATGTTAGACAATCAAAGCCCTTTCATTCTCAATATTAATTTGAGAGTGAGCAATATCATCAAAATCCCACCAGAAGATAATAAATCTAACAAAACTAAAGAGTCCTTTAAAAAACCTAACCTTTGTCGTTCAATTATTCGAAAGACTTCGACTGTACAGAATTTCTTTAGAACAATGAAAAATGGTACAGTTGTTAAAACTTCCAAAATTTAAAACCATCATTTTCTAACCAAACCAAACTGAATGATAACTGTCAGAAATCGCAACTATCTGAATAATCTGGATTCTGAAAAAGTGGCAAATGCATTTATCAATCGTATGAGTCAAAAATACCATCCTTTTTACTATCTAATATTTCATTAATCCAATCAACATCGAACCATGCGTAGTGTTCTATTCATGAAAAGGTTTGGTAGACCTTGAAACAAAGGATAATCTAAAACTATTCCTAATACCTTTTGAACTAAGAATTATGTTATCGTAATCAACATAATTTTAAACATCTGGATTTACAACAAATTGCAGCTCTAAAAAATTAGGAAGGTCCAAAATTTCCCATGAAGCGTCTTATTAGTTCCAATTTTCACATAGGAACCGACTATTGAAGTTACTAGTTTTCCCTTTGATTTCTTGAACATAAAGTAGTTTCAGGGGAAAAGGCCACATGCTCCCTCATCGAAATAATTATTCTCCCACTCAAATTATTGCATCAACTAATTCTCACCATCTTCATACGCCAAGCAAACAAGCGACCTTACGTTAACAACTTATTGAAATAAGAAACAAAGTGTACTTTATATGTATGTCGTATATCAAAACCTCATATAACATCAAGAATTACTCAATTAACCGTTATGTCCATCTAACAAACATCAAGAAACTTGTCTCCCGAAAGCCATTAGCTACCAAGCACTGTTTTGATCACATCATTGGGGAACACCTATTCATATCTCGCACTCATACCCTCTTAATTAGGTTTTGCCTTAAAATATTTCTTCTATCCCACCAATTCTTTTCACCAGTCGTAGCACTCGTATATTCTTGGTTTATCACTTGTAATCTACGATAAAGCCTTTCTTAAGTTTACTTTTAATTTCAATGACGTCTTATATAAGATTTAAGTAGCATTTTGAAAAAGAAATTGGAATAGCATAAAAACGGTACAAGTTCAAATCTTGTTATTTAATAGCTGCCAACTGAGATAAGGGAAAAATGGTTTAAAGACACTAATGGGACATTGTCACTACAAAAAGGTTGTCGCATATTAGAGATGAATATTTTTTACAAAACACATGCATATGAAACAGACAATCTTAATTTATCTTTACCATGTCAGGGATATGGATTATAAATTCTTTCCATATATCCAGATTTTATTTCAGACTGAAGATAAGTAGGTCCACGTTTCCAGTTCATGTAACATTTACGTCATTCCGACCATTTTACTTATTATATTGGTGACCAGTTTGGAAAATTTAGTGAAACAAGAATTTCAAATAAATACTGATTCGAATTTATGATGACACTTTAGATAAGATTCTTCAAGATTTCAAAGCTCTCCAAAGAGTCATTTCACATGAATCAATCTTATAAGAAACGGACCCTGGCTAGAATCTTTAATTGACAATCGCCGAAAAATACGGGCACATCAAATGAATACCAAGTGTCAAGTTTCGGACTCTGATAAAATATTTTATCAAAGTGCAAAATGAAATTTCAAGCAGTAAAACTTTACCTTATTCCCTATTAAAATTTTGCACTTAGTTTAAGATTGCAGTAGAAACTGCTCCAATTTTAGAAAAGGAGCATACATAATGAAATTGTTGCAAAGTAATTCAAGAGTTGTATTGATAAATGTATCATCTGAAGCAATAAGAAAGATAACCAGAAAGAATAAATCGTTTCTTCCAGAAATATGGTATTGACAGCACTTGCTGAATACTTATAACACGAGATAGGTTGGTTGAGATTTTTCTGGCAAAAAAACCCACATTTGGCCACGCTTTGCCAAGAAATATTTCGAGACAAATATGTCGTTATTCGAGCAAGGTCGGCTCCCATATAAGCAATTATTTGCTCATATATTCTTGGTTAAGCAATGCTGAACTCAACTAACCCAACTTGAAATGAATTTATATTAGATACAATGAGACTGGTATCATGACTAATCAATGAATTAAAGGTAAATTCTGTGCCCTCGAATATTACCAGCGCCGCTGAATTAATATACAAGTTAAGAATAAACAGGGAAGTAAACTGATTCAGTTTTCCATAGGGAAATTCTTGCAGAATGATTTGTCCGTACAAGCCTTTTAGTAAAGTTTACAGGAACAACCTTATAGATATGACTGAAATAGTTCAAATTCTATAGAACTTGTTAACAGGTTATGGAACTTTATATTTCTTGTGCCTTATTCCTTTCAAAATTGGTAACCATTTCCATAGCACAAGTAATCAAACAGATCATATAAATCTGATAAAAGATTATTCATTATTTCAAGAATACTTAAGACGCTTCAAAACAATGAACAAAGTCACTGAATAGAAAACAACAGTATTCATAATGTCGATTTATGTAATAAGGAAAAATAAATTTAGAACAAATCTAGCAAAATACTCAAGTTGGACATAGTTGAATCAAATATTTACTTCTCCAGTATTCGAAATTGTTTAAAGTTGGGAAAAGATGATCTTTCAAAAAGGACAAATATGGATTGGTGTCGATAATAGTATGGATTGATAAGAAAGATTGAAATAGACTTGAATGTAGGTAGCTAGTTTATGCATATACTAATACTTTAGTTTCAGTTAAAATTGCTTAGTATAACGGGATTTATCATAGGCTAAAAAAGTTTAATTCCAAACGAATGTCAATGCTTGGAAGGTGAATAAAGCTTTGTTGGTCTCAGAAGTTTTATCTACTTCAATTTTTAAAAATCCCGTCAAGCGGATTTTGTCGCATCAAGTTCAGTATCTCATACTCAAGGAGCAAGAATTTCGTAGTAGTTGCCGATTCATTTATAAAGTTCCATAATCTAAATCTACATTTGACCAACTTGTATATTGTCCAACTTATCCTTTATTTTTCACTAGAAATTTCGAAGCAACATTCTGCAGATCATTCTTTTTTAAAATACATGTTTTCCAAAAATTAAAAGCGGATTAAGCAGTGGAAATACTTTAGCCATGAACAGTTACAGTGAGATATTCAATGACAACATTGGTGCATTTCAAATACTCATTTCATTCCCAGACGTCCTAATAAGCTGCTAGGCATGGCTCAAATGATTTGAAAACGAAACCAATTCAAACCTATCATGATTGGGTTTAAATCGACAGTAAAATCATGCCTCCATGCATGTAAATATTTAACTCTATTATTTCAAATTACAAAATTCTTATTGAATGCATTATTCAATATTGATAATCAGGATTTAACATACCCATTAAAATATCCAAAATAGTTTTGTTTTCACAGATGGAACTCTTTCGAATTGAAATAAATTAAACGCATTTTTATTTATTGGGCGAGTTCCGAAGTCATATTGGTCCATAAACGGAGTGATTCTAAATTACGATCAAATAAGTGCAAGAATATTATCAATTTAATAAAGCGATAGAATAGCATAGAAAAGAATCGAGTTTGTAAAATAAGCTGCAAAGTCCTTAGTAAAACCTTAAATTAAAATTAATAAAAAGTGAAAGATTCAAGAATTTCTAATTAATAAAATTCAAAGGATAATTTTATGCACTAACGTGGTATAAGTGAAAAATTTGCAAATGTTAATTATTTGAAAAAGATAGGACTAAATATATTAGGCAACCAAATATGGAGACATCTAAAGTCATTGTAAAAAGCGAAGAGTTACTAAATGTTAGTATCTTCATCCAATTTGTAATAAAGTGATTATAGAGAGTAAACGGTAGAATTACGTGGATATTTGACTTTGAGTACATAAATGAATCTTTCCAAAACAAGAATTTAATCACTAACTCGTAGAAGAAAACATAGACTGAAAAGAATTTAAGGTTCATCTTTGGTACAACAAAGCAATGACACTTGAATATGCCTCAAGCTGGTCAAACGCATATACATTGAATTTAAGAACTAACCATTTATTTCTAATCCCGAAATATAATTTCTGACTGAGGTGAACTCCGCCAATTGTCATATTTTGGAATCGAAAAGTAGTATTTAAATTCATTCCCAAACCATCCCAAGTCTAAAATCTAATAGCATCGAATACTAGAAACCGACGAAACGCTTCACATTTCAATTTTAAAAAAATTATAATATCTTTGACCGAGTAGTTCTGTCTCTAAGCTAGGATTACCGATAAAAGCATTTATTTCCTATTATTTGTATTTTAACACTGGCAGTTCGCTTGCAATTAGAGATCAATTAAGGGGATACAAAGTACAATAAATATAATCTGATAAAATGCGTTCAATTGTGTAGATGTTCACCAGGCTTAATGACATGTTTCCAAAGTTTTGAGCAGCAGGCTATAGAAGCTGAATATACTAACAATAGACTTTAAGGAATAGAATAGATAATTTAAAACGAATTTATATACGTGTAGACACTATCGAGGTATAGAGCTTCATGATTTGGGGTTTTATTGCAAAAACGAGAAATATTTAAAGCATTCACAATTCATTCTTGATTTCAGAAGCAGGATCCATAACACTTAAAATTTCCTTCAACCAATTAGTATCATCGCTTTGAAAAAAATTTGATCTTAAAAAGCTTCACTTTGGGTAGTTCCAAAATTTCAGAGTACTGTTCTGAGATAATCTACTGTTAATTTGGATCGCTAAAACTTCAAGGGTCTTAGAAAACATTTAACTGGAATTTTAAGTACACTTACATCAATCAAAATCTTCCTTTTGGCGGGATTCATGCATTCATTTCATTCGCTTTCGGAATGTTTGCAAGATTTACTACGCAACCGTTTATGACATGCACATGGCAAAGGGAATTGTTTAGGAACCGGATTTTAAAAAACTCCGCAGTTAATTTTTAATATTGGTCTCTTTAATATTTGAATTTTAAACCTGAAATTTGATATTTTGTTTTGTCATGTGATAATAGCAAATGGAAAAGATCTACGACATCGCTTTGGCGATAGAAAGCAAATTAAATATATTTTTACTAAAATTTCATTAAATCTAATGCGTTAAAATTTTTGCATCGTCCAAAGTATTGATCGGGATCTCCGTTCAAGGATTTATAAAATTATCTTTGCAAGTGGAGTTCATAGACGTATTTTTGAATAGTTGGCACACTTTCAACGGATGGCAAAACTTTCGAAGTGAACCAATGTAAATATGGCTTCAAAAATATTTTTAGGTAGGAATCTATGGAACTATGAACATTTTCCGACTGTTTTCCAATTGACTTTAAGGTACCGTAAAAAAGCAAGCAATTATAATGTTCGATAATATAAGTGACATCTTCAGTTTGAAGCAGAATGTAAAAGCATTGAAATGATCAAAAAGTTCTATCAATAACATACGAGAAAATTTGTATTTAATCATATTTCCTTTCAAAAGCC
>JAOUZG010036900.1:7942794-7969481 GCA_026289955.1 Argiope argentata | reverse complement strand
AAATTTACTGCGAGAAGAAGTCGAAATGTTAAATTTACTGCGAGAAGTCGTCGAAATGTTAAATTTACTGCGAGAAGTCGAAATGTTAAATTTAATTCCTAAATGTTAAATTTAATTTAATTCCATTTCCTAAAACCTTCCTACAGAAAGATTCTAGTTATTCTTTAAGTATTTTATGGAATTGAAGTATAAAAGCGTTGTTTAAAAACAGATGGATACTTTTTACTAAGTGACTGGAATGAAATTCAATGCAAAAAAAGTTATCAATCCACCCGAGATTCAAGACTATGGTGAGAAGGGCTGCACTAGATGTACATATATAGCAAGCCAGGTAACAGAGGCGGGAAATGTACAAAATAAAATCATCGAAAGCATTGGAATGGAACTCAAGATTGTTGACGTGCAACCCAAAACAGCTAGCCAATAGATGTTGCGTATTTGAACAAAGATCCTACAGAACTTAATTTCTAGATAGCCAAATACCCAGGAATCTGTTGCAATTTTCCTAATTGTATGAAAATACCTTCAATATTTGTGCGTAACTAAACTTCCAAATAAGGAAAGAAAACAAGACGCATGCAATAACAATAATTGCACAAAAGCAAAAGATCTCATTGTTCCCAAAAAAGTGCGGTAGCATTTGTTTGGTTCTATATAGGAATTTCCATTTTTAATAAAATATCCTTGAATGTTGTGCAATTGTGACTAACTGTTGAGTTTCTTCCATTAATTTTACTATCAAAACTGCTTCTGGAAATTTTACTGGATCTACATCTATAGATTAAGTCTAATATTATAGGTGTTTGATATTATCAATTATTTTATATACGTAGAATGATTCTCTGTTTGCTATAAAAGGTATCGGACAAGCTGGATTTTCATTCGAAACATAATATCTTAAAGTTGTGGTTAAGCAGGATATTAGCTCTAAACATACAGTTTGAATCCATAAAAATTCAAAGTAGGAAAATACAAGAGAAATTCAATCCACTCAAATTACACAAAATCTCATTCTCAAAAATTTGGATTATATGTCAACAAAAATTGCTACAAGCTTTAAAAAAGAATTTTTTAAAGAATCTTGGAAATTTATTCTTAATGTTATAGCTTGGAATCGAAATCTTGGCATTAGATCTCAAAGCATTTTCAAAATAAACACAAATTCAAACCGATTTCCATTTTTTCTATTTAATTGACTCCCATTTATGAATCATTCTAAAATGTGACGGCCGTGAGAGCATATTCAGCAAGAAGTAATATGAAGTGATTCACTTGAGCCAATAACACTAATGGTTCACTATATAATGCCATTTTGTGGTTTTTAACTTCAGATTCCATTCAAGCCCTCGTTCGGACTATATACTTCAGTTTCGGTTCTGGGTGTTTTCCCCCTACTTCGCCACGATGCTTACGACAGTTTCCAATTTTAGTTATTTACTGAGCTCAACTACTCTGGCTCCTAGAATATAATCTTCCCAAGTGAACACGATTCGGACATTTCTTAATTACGTCTATTACATTCATTTGTTAACATGCTTTTTTTAACTATTGCTTCTTTATGAAAGACAATTACATATGCATTATTTCATTCACATCCTTATTGAATATTGGGAATCTGAGTAAGATACGGCCCAGTATATACACAAAAAAGTACGATAGTAATTGTAAAAACCTCAAATTGGAGCTAAATTTAAATGGATTAACTATTAGATGTTATTTTCCTTTCCATACATAAGCATCACTCAGGCAAGAGTTGTAACACAAATCAAATTGCAGAGAAGTTAGAAGTCATTCTGGTAGTTCTGAAACTTCAATACAAACAAATTTTAAATTGAAAGCATTTTATTGATACTAGACCGAATACCTTTTTCTCGATATTAAAGTTTCAAAACAAAAAACTTAGCATATCGAGTTTAATACAAATGAAAGAAGCTTCCTTAAAAGTCTAGTTCCGACATGGCAGCAAATTGAATTGAAATTACCATTAACTGGATATTATCAAGAAACTGAGAAATTTACAATATTAAACTACATCATAAACATCACCCAGCCTGATAATACAAATGCTCTATAATACAAAATAATCACACAATAAAGATACTTTAGAGCTCTTTAAATATACAATTTTATATACAATGTTAAAAAAGGATACATTATGCATTTCAATTAAGCAAATAGAACTTAGAACTATACCAAATAATTACAATTCGTATACAAATTTAATTATATAATTAGCATAATTTGCAGTTCTAAGTTACATCGAATATTACTAAACATATTAAAATATTACTAAAAATATTCTAAATGCAAAATATTTAACATGGGAGTAGTTCAACCATCGACTTTATAAAAAGGCAATTAATAGTTTTATAAACAAGTCCAACAAGTCAATAAACAAGTCCAACAAGTCAATAAACAAGTCCAACAAGTCAATAAACAAGTCCAACAAGTCAATAAACAAGTCCAACAAGTCAATAAACAAGTCCAACAAGTCGATGTGCAAATATTTTAGAGGTCATGCAAGTTCACCTTCAGATATTATATTGTTCCAGAGAAAGTGGTATTTATCTTGTCCGGATATTCATACTATTAAATAAATGTTTCATTATGAAATGTTAAATTCGGTAGTATGTTTTTACTAAAACTTAATTTAAAGTATAAGGATTTTAATGTAGCATTTTTAAATCATTTGGAGAAAATGTTTTAGAATTATTTCATAACATTTTATCATATAAGCTCAGATTTCCCTTAATGGGAAGACTTAACAAGCCATAAAAACTTATAGGGTTTCCTCAGCAGGTCTAAAATTTCATACAGAAAAGGAATAAACCATTTTTAAATAGATGAATATTTCATGTGACAAGCAAGAAGTGGATTTAGAAAAGACCTATAAATTCTTTCCGTTTCTGCAATGTGAGATTTTAGCTAAAGTCTGTGTAAGGTCCACCAACTTTGGCAACCCTTCTAAAATCACTTAACAACCCTTTTTTGTGGAGATACGAAAGAACGTGGTGGGAAAAGGGTTAAGTGTAGAAATAATTAACCAGCGATTCGATGAAAAATGTATTGCAGAACGAAGGATGAATGAAGAGGCTAATTCTGAGGGGGAAAACACCAGGCAGTCCGGGACTGACGAACGAAGGAGGATGTGAGTGAGAGTCAGAGTCGGACGAAGACAGAGAGAAGTCAGTCTGAGACGAAGACTGAACGAAATCGAGGAATGATGGGCTATTCATATATATGTTTCGTATTTTTGTTTTACGTGTGTGCCATGTTCCATTTCTACATTTTAATAAAATTTTGGGGCTAAAACAGGATGATCACCGTCTCTATCGCTCACGTGAAAGAAACCCCACATCTGACAGCCTTCTAACTAAAATTCATATTAAGAATATTTACGAGTTACTTAACTCCTTGAGTAACTGAGAGATAATTGCAGTTTGCATTAGAGATTACAGAGAATGTTTAAAATTGAGTATTTCATAATAGTTTAGCTCTATTTTCTTGACACCTTCATAAAAAAAATTCGCCAACAGAAACAATTTGCTGAATGTCTGGCTATCATTTTATTCTATGTAGAATGAAATGTAAAAGGCTTTGTGTCACGCAAGTTCTCTATATTTTTGAAATACTGTTATGAACTTGATTTCATTTACTTAAAAAAAGCCATTTATGTACCGATTCACTGCAGAAGAATAAGCGAACAAAAATAGCTATAAGCAGTTCATAATTCTAAGCCAAATACGGTTATTTTGCAGGTGTATCATAGCGCCCAACCTCATTCAAAAGAATTTCACCATGACAAAGCGCAATCTCGGCCTGACAAAGAATGTCTGATGAAGGTATTTGGGCTTCAGTTGCTTTAGAAACGAAACTAAACTAAAGACAATTCAGTAGAAATCACCTTTTCAGTAAACGGCATTACCACATGTAACGAATGGATTTCTTTCAAATGAAAAAGATTTCATTGTGTAGTCAATAGAAACAGATCTTCGCTTCTATTGTTTAAGAACTATCTATTCTGGTTATATTTCAAGAGCTAGAGATTCAAGATAAACAAATTAAATCGATATTTCTAGAACATTGTTTTGAAGTGAAATTTCACAACTGTTTTTATGAATGAATCAAAAAGGACAGCATCAATAGATTTGGAGAAGGTAAGATGGACATTTCCTTCTGCATAGAACTCTGGAGTTTTTCCCACATTTCTAAAGTCCGAAGTATAAATAAAGTTTCTCTAATTGGTTGTTCAAAATTAAGTTAGACCTGTAACTCCCACCCTCTCACCAGCCGGCTGGCACCCATGTCCCCTACGTTTCCTTTCAAGATAGATGACATATCCTTTCCTTAATTTTCCCACCTCTCAAGCCATATAGCATTGAATTTGCAAACCTAACATTTTGCACCCAAGTTTTGATTTGTCTCGAAAGTTATTTTTGCTACATGAATTTCAGTAAGTTGTAAATTATTAAAATCATTTAATGTAATTTGTTTTAAAGGACGTCCTTAGCGTATTTAAAGTGCTTGGATTTCAGGGTTTTTCGTTTCAAAATTCCGATTATTTTCCTCGTCTTACAACATCTAAGACCTATCCCAACATCCCTTCCCTTCTCTTCAAGAAACTTAAATTTATGCTTCAAACATTTAGAGTGAGAAAAGAGCCCCAAAGTTCTGAGTTCCCTCCAGTCGAAATGAGATTCTATAATACAGCAGGCATTCCTTTTCAACTAGAACGTAAATCGAATACAAAAGGAAAGATTGAAATAATTTGAAACTAATTCTATATCGACATCAGTGTATATTAGGCAAGAAGGTCAGCAAATTCGATGCAAGGTCATTACAGTTTATTTCACCAGAATGAATGCAACCAGAAAAATGCTGAACAGAACGCAGAACAAAATAAACAGCATTTCAAAAGTCTACAATACATCTGGAATGTGTTTCAATCGAAATGAACATCCCTTGCTGCACGCCGAGCTCAAAAAGTTAGCATTTCAAAGATGATCAACTGAATACCTTTAAATCACTTGTGTAGACGTTTAAATATGGCATGAAATTTTCCACATAATACCATTCAGATCCTTATTCCTTTTAGAGGGCAATAAGTTGCCCAATTGCTAGAAATTTATTTTGAGTCGCCAAATTCGTCAGCAATTTTGAAAGTCATGGCAACCATTCAGCCATACATGCAAATCTTTATTTCGAGATTAATTATAAAGGGGCATCTGTAGCAATAGAAACACCGTGAACGTGCCTTACATAATAGAGTTGAAAAATCCAACTTAGTGACTGTAACTGCCCATACTTTTAATGAATCTTTCTGTACGCATTTATTAGGTATTTTTGGATATTTGGAAAAGATCCGTACAGAAATTGATTTCGGATCCGGATTTTTATGGTGCCCTTAAGTTTTTCCAATTCCGCGCCATAATCAACTAAACGAACTGATTTGCATCCTTTTTTGCAAGTTTCGTGATTTGTGGTTAGCAGCAAGTGCAATGTAAATTTAGCTACTATTTAAACTCACTCCGTATAAGTATTTGAGATTGAATATAAGAGGTGTTTTAAACAATTGACATACAAATTTATTTAACTTTCTAATTAGATAACTCGTCTTATTTTGGTAATTTATTATTTATTTGATTTTTTAAATATATGGGGCATTTCGAATACTGAATCGTTTCTTATTCATTTTTTCGTATTTAAATACTTAATTATGTAGCTTAATTGCAGATTTGAAAATAAAAATTCCGTAATTCGATGCGTGTGTCAGACACGTCATTGTATGCAATGTGGCTAAGCTTTTTGGTCCAGGCGGGAGAGAAGCAAGCTGTGTGAAATGGGTTTGTTACTTCCCATTTTAAGATTGTTTCTTTAAGTTCGCTTAATGTTAGAGTGGATGAATGGTTCGAATCTGTTGATCAAGGTATAGTTATGTTCATTTGAACTTCATTGCAGCAGTAGTGAGCTTCATTGCTGCAGTAGTGAGCACATTGACTTCCTGCTTTATAATTAATAGTTATTTTAAAGAAACTGCTTTCAACTTCTTGCCACCTTAACATAAAATTTCCCTGTGAGCTTTGATAAAATTTGAGTTTACTCAGACGAATAATAGGTACGATAATTTAGGTTTGGCGTTTTAAAAGCATGAGAATGAGACTAGTTCACATACGATGTATATTTTTATATCCGCAAAATGCAACATATCAAAGGAATCCTTTATTTCGATTGATCAAAAAAATCAAATTGGATTAATTCCAACTTCTATTGCTGAAACAGACTCCAAAATGCTAGTTTCATGTTGAAACTTTCAATGTACAAATTCCATCTATTTTAGAACATGGAAATTACATTCTTACTTATAATTACTGAAATACTGGATATCTTTCAGCAAAACTAGACAAAATGTGTAGCTAGAACTACAAAACAACAACAGACAACTACAAAACTCGTAAAGAAAACTTGTGAACAGTTCCAGACACTTCCCGATTTTCCATAATCATTTATCACTTATTCAATAATGCAAATACCCTACTGATATCAAGTAGCAAACTTTAAACTACACAAATTTTACTTTATTATGAAACAAAGCATTCGTTTGACTTAAAACGTTTTAGCTCTGTTATAAAAATACAGCTTGACCATATATCCAAACATGCCACGATAGTCTAGAGTAAGGGAATTATAAGCAGTTACAAAAATAGAATTCAGACAACGTTAATGGCATGGTTTCTTGTAGCTTCAATTTTTTAAATGTTACGAGTACCAATCAAAATAATGTGAATTTAGTCAAAGCTAATTCTTGGCATTCCACTTCCACTTACAGAGGCTTGTTGCCAATTGTTAAACATTTGTATGCCGTTGTATTTATCCACTTCCAATCCATGATCTCAAAGTAAACTAGATTCGAACCACGCGGACAAAATGGTTTTTTGTTGTTGGCAATACCTACAATACAAATTTGTCAAACTACTCGTATAAATACGAGTGAGTTGAACACCTTCGCCGGTGGTACTACTTCCATCCATTCCATTTTATTCGAGAGCGATGGACGAGTTTCTGAGCGATGAGGTGATAGACAATGCGGTTTATTTGCTTATTAGTGTATATTAGATGCATCTCCGAGTTATCTGAAAGATTGGTTTCGAATCTGGTGATCAAGATATGGTGATGTCCGGGAACTATATTTTTATTCAACATATTATATCTTACTCAAAGCATGAGCTTATACAGTAATAAATATAATCTTTATGGACACTGCTTTCTCCATTTTGTTTCCTCGAAAATAATCCCATTGTCAAGCTTAGTTAAGTTGAATTTGTTTTTTGGCACAGAAGCCATTTTTGGTAAAAAAGTCATTTTTGGCTAAGCTGCGCTACATTATCGAGTTTAAAATATTTGTATCTATTTATAATAAAATCAAGATATAAAATGGCAAAATCCAAATGTCTAAAAGTTTAAATCTATGAGTTATGAAAAAGCGTAACCATGATGTAAAGCACGATGCTGTGCTAAAAAATGCGGCCAATGTTTATATATGATTATAAAAACCGATATTTTTACAAAACTAACAAGACCAACATGCAAGACCAACATTGGACAAAAACTCTCCCAATTCAGGGTGAGACCCCTGAAAACACGCAAGCCGCTGGCTGGAAGATCGGGGACACTCTTGAAGAAGGTAACAGTCAAGCTTCGACTAACCCGAAATGTAGCAAACTTAAAATAACGGAGTGGTTATGGGACCAGTATTTTAACCTGAGGTACAACCTACAGTACTAGTTTGACTTAAATCAGAAGTTTTAGCTCGACTATAAAAATACAACTTGACCATATATCCAAACATTTCTCAATAGTCTAAAGAAAGGAAACTAAACAGTTATAAAAATATGATTCAGACAATGTTAATGGCATGGTTTGTTGTAGCTTCAATTTTTAAATGTTACGAATATCAATCAAAATAATGTACATTTAGTCAAAGCTCACTCTTGGCATTCGACTTACATTTACAGATGCTTGTTGCCAATGTAAGAAGGTTTGTTGAATCCGATATTCTGTATTTAATATTTAGTTTAAGTCCCGGTTTAACAATATTCAAGATTTCAGTTCAGCCTTAATTCTGAATCAAATCGTCATGAATTTGATTAGGCCAATTAAAGAGAATTGTTTAGTTTTCTAGAATATTTCACCATCTCTCCAGAATTTATTAAAGCATTGCGTCAAACAAACAGGATTGCCTGGTTACAGTTTTTCAATAAAGTCTAAAAATCAATATTGGACATTAGATATAGTTTTATGAACTACTCCCAAAATAAAGAGGTTTAACACAGAAGATAAGTCAAACAATGTAATCACCCAATGCAGTTTGGTGAGATGTCTGCTCCACACTGATGATTTTTATGCTGCTGTTCTGGATGATGCCCTTTTGAAGAAGTCCATGGTCAAACACACTGAAGACAGACTGGACACGAGCTTGGAAAGGTTATTCAACTTCAAAGAGTTTCAATATTCATCCATATTCTTTTCAGTACTATCGGGAGTCAACCTCAGAATTAAAGATGATTTTCATCATATAACCTGAAAATTAAAAAATTATTGGATGAAAAATGAGCTAAATTTTAAAGCTAAAATTAAAGATTTATAATTTAAAGGTTTTTGCAAAATCATTTCAATTAATAAAGGGAAATTTGGATTTAATATTCTTAATATATTAACAATATTTTTTGTGAATTTCATTTTCACTACATAATTCATTAAAATTAAGTCGTTATCATATCCTCTCGCTTTCAATGGTTGTGACAAGCGGAGAATTAAATAGGTCATTCGATATTTAAAATACTAAAATAATGTACTGCCAAATTTTCAAACTCTGCATATGGGGGAATAAAAATTACGATGTTTCAATATCGTCGATATTAATAAAAGCTAAAAAAATGCACGTGATAACAGACGGACTTCGAAAAAGATTAACAAATACAGAAAATCCAGTTATTTAAAAATTAAATTTCGATTTATATCAAAGCCTCGGATATTTATAATTTCAGTACACATAACCGATACAAATCCTGCTTATTACGCAAAAAGCTTTTCGAAAATTTGTATTCTTATCGGCGACCAGATAATGAAAGAATCTTATTATAATAACCCTTTGCACTCTCAAAAGTAATTGAGTACAAAATTATTCACCTAAAAAGTATATTTTATAGAAAAATAAACGTAAGTTTTGGAAGAAATTCAACTTGAAATATTTTTATCATTATACTAGGGTTTTCAAAAATCAAAACTGAAAAATGAAAACGTAAAAATGCCACGTTTTGAATAGAGAATAAAATATGTCAAGCGAGTTCACCCGAGGCCAACTATCACGCCTATTTCTGAAAAATCTGGTAACCATAATGGGACAATGGCAAACAGTTGTCCCAGTAGAACAACCATCTGCCATTCTCCCAACGACGTTGCCTCAACTTCATAGGAAAATACAGATTCAACGATTGCGCCCCATAGTTGGCCTCGTATGAACCCACATTTACATTTCTACTCGTGTCGTTACCTTATTATGTAGAACAATTTATTTTTTTCTGACTAACCCCTTAACCGTTTTGCCCGTACGCCGTACATGTATCGATTTATCGAATTTTTGTAGTTGTAAACAAAAAATAAATCATTCATAACAATTATAATTCAATAGTAAAATGACTTCATATAAGCATATAAGCCAAGTATTCCATGGATTTCCATTTGAATCAAAATAAGAAAATATTCCTAAAATAGAAGGTGTCATCTTATTAGATATTAAGGAAAATAAGCCATTTAAGGGGTTAAGAGTAAAAAATATTTTTGTAAGAAATTCAGAAAAGTTTAATCTTTTGGCTTTTAATAATCTATCTAAAAAACAAATTACTGAATGTTTAGTATACAAATCTAAAAATAACGGGAGCTTCGGAGTAATTTAAATTAAAAAATCTATTTTCATAACGACTGAAATGTCACAAACAGGATTTGATTATGTAATTTTAAGGTTAAACAAATTCGAAAGTCAAAATGTTTAATGAATTTTAAAATTTCTTTATTGCACAGTACACAAGTCACTTTTTTGTTGATCTGAATTACGGAAATATAGGCGAGTCATTAAAAATAAAATGTTACGGATTAGAAGTTTAAGTTTTAGAAACCTTAAGAGACGAGTATACGCATGCATTTTCTGATGAAGAAAAAAAGAATTTCTGCTGATAAATCTGTTTTTTGAAACTACAAAATTCTTAGTGACTGCACTTTTTAATAGAATTTAACTTGAAATCAATGGAAAATATTTCATATGCTAAACCAAAATTATAATGATGGATATAAATCAGTGAGTCAAAAGTTACCCTCTTCCCCATAAAATTTGAGACTTTGGACAACCGGAAGACCATGAATTCAACATCTTATGTTTCGATATCTACACATTTTGTTAAAAATATAGCAATCAGAAATCGAGTTTGTTAATTGGACGCTTTTTTCGGCTGATTACACCAAAATTGCAAGATCACTTAAGCTTAATTTATCCAAGTAAGTTATCGCATTTGTATGTAGCGATTATTCCATAATAGGCAGTCAATGCATAGATAGATTTAGTTCCATTCTTGATAGGATCTAGATTTTCGAGTTTTGTGGTAACTTATCTAATCATCTTTTATGGATGAAGACGAACAGATTTTGTCAAAATCGATAATTGAAATTTTTACTTAAAAATATAGAGTTTTATCTATCAAATTAATGAGACAATATCTAATGTTTTGTGGACTTCAGATTTAAATCTCAACTTTTCATTCCCTGAAGGACAAATGATTATACAGCTTTTTTTATTCACGTACGGGAAGGAGAAATTCCTACGACTATTGGCCGACCTTTGGATTCATTATACCTTTTACTGTTAAAATTGTTCATTCGGTGAATTGAATGAAAATTCAAGTATTTTAAGAACCACGCATTTAATCAATCAGATGTTACTCATTCGGTAAAATTCAATGCACACTTTTAGCTTTACCTTGTAAAATATATGTAATTTTATACAAGTTAACAGACCATCTGTTGGACCTTGCGCAAACAATTGTAAAGGTAACAATTACTTTTATTATGTTACTTTAATTATGACGTATTCTATTTAAATTTTGGTTGGTCCGAGTTGAAAAATGGTTTTCAAAGTACATGCGACTTTTATATATTATGTTACAATAGACAAAACTTATGCGAGGCACTCTGAAAATAAAATTAAGCACTGCTGATGCTCGCAATCGTCCCCAATGTACACGATTTTAATGATAGGATGGGTAATATCTTTATTAACAATATGCCAGAATATTTGGCGAGGACCCTTTCTACAATTCTATTGCTGTTCCATTTACTCGTTATTTGGTCAATCCTTGAAAATATTAAAATAAAAACAGTCTTTACTTGAATTTTTTAAAACTTTTCCGTATCATGCTTCGTGCTGAATTGAGACTTTAAACATTTGAAAAAAACAATTTAAGTGCAGGAATATTTCGATAAATTTTGGTGATCCCGATATAATAATTTTTTTAATATTTTCCCAAAGCTTCAATCTGTACTTTAATAGCTTTATTTTACCTATTTCCATTTATGTCAAAATTAAAATATAGAGATAACATCAGTACAAACTTAGAAAAGTAACTCACGAACGAGAAAAAATGGATTCTCTGAAGTTTCTGCAATTTCAGTTTTCTCGTATTTTATGGATGAAGGGTAGGTTAGAACCAAACTCTTAAAGTAAGGGTTTGTAGCCGAGTAACATAACCACTAAAGAAAAGTAACTCGGGTCCGGTTGATGTTTTCTGAATTATGAATTTGAATTGGAAGTTAATTTTTATTGATACTAGAGCCATACCTGGCTAAGCCGCGCTACACATCTTATGAAGCTTTCACATCTTACTGTTCACAAAACTTTCAAAATGTTTCAAAACGAATATGAAAATACTTTAATTCATTATCCAACATAAATTATTGGATAGTCTCAAGAAAGAGAATTTAAATAAAGTTATACTACCGATTTTCATCAGGATTCGATATATTGGTAAGGAACGAAACTAAAAAGATGCTTTTGAAACAGGACGAAGCACAATGAGATTTGTTGGACATTAGAGAAACATGTGCAGAGTCAACTGATAAAAGCACTGAAGGCAAGTTTAAGTATTTAATTAGAAGCGACAAAAAAAAGAAAGCAACCAAAACAGATATTCAAGTCCTTCACCATGAATGAATGGATATTAAATATGAGCAAAACAATTAGATGAAACGGACAATCACTGTCCAGAAGTTTTTAGAATTATATTGCCAATTACTCAAAAGCACAATTTACAACTAAATATTATGAGAGGAAAATGGCATTTTGTGGGACATTTTATCAATGCTTAATCGATTGAATTTTTATTTCTCTATCTTCCTAGCATTCTTTTAACAAGTTTGAGGCTTCAGCTTATGCACTATATTCAGACCATCTAATAAGATGCCTTCTTTGTTATGGATAAGTTGTGCTCGAGAGGAGGTAATCTAAATGAATCAAAGTAATTTATTAAATATTTTCACTCAATTTCATGTTAAGATGCAGAATTTCCTCGATTGGATCTGTTAGAAAGTCATTGAAAGTGTAGGGGTTAATTGTAACCAGAGATTAAGACTAAAGTATACCATTCAATGTTAATTAAATTCGTACACAAGTACATAAATTAAGGTAATTCAAATGTAGCTTTCCGTGATTTTTATAAATATAAATCTGCGTTACAAGATGCAGGGCAATTAATTAAGCAATGAATGTAGATTGCGTAGTTTGGTAGGTCTCTATGAATTCTGAATTAAGTGTCATTTTCTATAAATACTATGATGCTGAGAAACAATTGCATAACAGAACATCTTTCTTCTTAAGATTTCATATAAAAGTGTAGATTAAGGTAACATTAAGTTTTCAACGTTATAATTAAGTGTTGCTGTATAGGTATTGCCCAGGCTGCCAAATTATAAACAACTAAATAGTATGAGATATGGTTCCCGTCACTGCATTAACGAGCGAACTGAAGATAATTTTTATGCCCCAGAACAATTTCAAATATAGACATGAAATTTCATTCCTTTTATTATATACACATTTTACTCAAATTGAAATTCCGCTACTTCAAAAATATTGTGGCGTTTTCAAACTTCATCAGAAATTAAAAATGACTAGTTTTTCATTCCTCATTTTCATTTCAACTCATTCTTTTTTATTATTAAAGTCTATTGATAGCCCTGAGAAATTCTTAATTCATAGGTATAATCCTAGTACACGGTAACCCTTGATTTGACGACTTTATACCGAGAAACCGTGACGTCATTTCTGCCACGGACGCTCGTCGGCTGGTTGCTTAAGTTATAGTTCCCGTCGAGGTGTTCATATGTTTGGCACCATTTTGAAAAATGGCGCTAAAGGGGTACCGTATAATAGGATTTAACCAAAATTAGCAAGAGCATTCATCAAATAAATGAAAAATTTAATACACTAACGATTCAATAACTTAAATATAAAACCAAACTTACCACACTTTGGTACACTTTATGGAAGCTTCAACGGAGGAATGAGCCAAATTTTAAATCTGTATTAAGTAGCTGCAGCTACATACAAAAGTCCAACGTCTCTCTTATTTTAAACCAGAAGAAAAAAGCACGATATCATAGCTATAATACGAGTTCTGTATTGCCACACTTTTTCAAGAAGTCTGGATAGAATTTGACAACCTATTCAATGCAAGCATTTTAGTCAGCTGACTCGATAACATTAACTGGAAGAGACTCGTATACATGTTAAATCACCGGCATCACATACACTTTTTTTTCTGAATGAGTGAAAGCAAGATACAACTCGAGATGCAGAATTTAAAGCAAATGAAGCTAAAACGTCATCAGAAATTTCTTCCCTTCATTTCAAATTCTCTTGTACAGTTTAATTCAACCAAAGAGGAATCCATGATAAGGCAAAGAAAGTATGCATGGTAGTATAAAAGGGCCATTTAGAATTAAATTAAAACGTAGTATAATGAAAAATAACCTGTATAGAGTAATAAATTATAAAATTAATTCTCTCTCTCGTAATCAGTGACATTATTAGCCAAGTAAATAGGATACTCGACCCACAGTAAACAAATAGGATAACATGACCACAGTATTTTTGCGGCACAGCAATCGCAATTTCTTATAATTTTCGATTGAAAACAATTGATGTGATGAATGTAGTTTTGGTTTTTGCAATAAATTGCACATGTTGAATTTTTAAAAACATCTGACATCAAAGCTTTAGCTTATGTGTAATTAGACATCAAGTGAAATTTGGTTCCGACATCTCGCTAATCTAATTTAAGAATTTGATGCCGGCTTTCTGGCACAGAGGTAGCGCGTCTTCCTCGTGTTTGCAATAAAATTCCCGGGTTCGAGTCCCTGTTAGGGCATGGTTGTTCTTCTGTGTGCTATCTGTGAGATGTGTGAATGCCCCCCCCTGTAAAAGGGACCTATGCAAGCAAATGTGGTGAGTGTGTAGCTAAGTCGTACTCTTGCCCAAGTTGGCGCTACCTCAGAAAACAAGAGACGCTCCTTTCGGCTTAAGTCTGCTGTTGTATCAGCGGGGTGCTTGTCCATAGGCAAGTACCGTAAGTAACAACAACAACAACAGGATTTGATAACACCGTATGATGCAATTACACTGTAAATTCAAGGTTCAAGTTTTCTTCTTGTCCTTTTCTCATTGAATGAGTAGCTTTGTGGTCGAAGTAATGAGGATTCGAATCTATGTCCTACTGAGGATTCGAATATTAATAAATCAAATGTATGCTTAGCTTAGTCTTACTCTGCAGACGTTTCATTTTGGTTCAGTTGTGGAAAATGAAGATTTATAACTATATATAAACTATTGTACAAAATTATGAGATTTCGGCCATTATATGAAATATCGCATAAATCAAAGCTCAAACTTTGGTAGGATATGTGGATATGAATGCAGCCAAATGACAAATGCAGACTGTTGATAAAATGAAATATCAAAAATAATATATCTAGGATTTGAAGATATCCAATATTTCATGTGGCCATTCTATTACATTTGAAAATAACTTTTACAATATTTTACATGCAAACTTTGTTTACTAGACAGGAAAAATTAAAGTAGCAATTTTTGGAGATATTGTAGGGTAGAATACCAAAACAGGCATTTAAATGTGTAATTAGATAGGTTATGGAAAAATTTGTAGAGAGAGGAAAGTTTAATAATCAGTTTCTGGTGAAAAAATAAAATAGATGAGCTTTGGGGTTTAAATTAAAATGTTGTTAAATCGCCCATTATGATAGTTAAAATATATCAGGCAAGACTTTTTTTGGAAATACAAACTTAAAAAAAATAAATTTTTACTCATAAAAACTTTGACCATTTTTTAAAAAAATTTCCACTTAAATATGAATTAGAAAAATTAAATAAATTATAATTATTTTATCAGTATCATTTTTTAAAAAATTAGAATCTTTGTTAAAGAGAAGTTCACCGAAAAAAGCTTACAATTCTGTTATGGAATGCCTTTTTTTGCACGAACTCAAAGTCTAAAAAATTATATCTTACTCTAAAGTTTTTATTAGGCGATTTTTTATGTTTTTATACCGCACTATTTTAAAAAAAGTGGGAAGAGAGCTAAGGTACTGGAATTAAATTTGAAAAAAAAAAAAAAAAGACATTTTTTGAAACTGATTCTCAAAGAATATTAACATTCGGGAGTCTAATTATCTTCGGAAAATGAATTTAAGACTAAGATCGGAGACAAAAGGTTTAATTAAAATTTAATATTTAGTTTTTCATTAATTTATCAATTACCACTTCAAAAAATAGAATAACATTTTTATAAAATTATCTTTAAAACAGTATTTTTTAATGAGAGATTTTGGACAAAAATAAATATACATATAAGAATTTTTCTATTACCCTATTTTTCCCATGCATATAGAATACTTTTAAAACTAATGCATAGAATTTTTCGCAATTTTTATCATTAATTTTCTTTTTATTGAAAAAATCAGATCATAGTGAAATTTTCAAAATATTCAGCAGTTTATAAAAACAGGGCTTTTATGACCCTAGAATGCTAACCATTCGTCTCCTGGACGAACGCTTATTAAATAAGTCTGTCTATTCTTCTTCTATAACGGTAATTGGATCGTTCTACTCATTACCTTAATCTGACCTTGGAAACTACAGATGAGGACATTCCTTTTCCCCGAAATATTTCTGCTTGTAGTATATCCAGAACAATAGTCGTCTCAGAGACGAATGGTTATCTGTCCCGTTAGTATTAAGAAGGTATTTCTGTGTATGTTTGGAGATGTCGAAGCGTTTTTCATAGAGAAAATATGTGGGGTAGGCCAGAAGCTACCCGTGAATTATCGAATGAATTAAGTGAGGAAGAAAATTATACTTCTGAGAATGATTAGCAAGATGAAGGTTTTATTGAAGTTTTTCTTGCTCCATGGATGCACATGCCTCTCAACATATCAACTTTGTCTTGGTCAACAAGGACTATTGTAAGTGAACTTCTGACATTGAATTGAAACATTCAACGACCTGAACAATCCGAAATTAAAAAAAGAAAAATTTGTGCATTTTACCCATATAATTTGCGTAGAATGACGCGAAATTTTTGTTTGTTATGTTCAAGAGCAATGTGCGGAAAACATCACACATTATATGTGTAAAGATGGCTTCGAAAATAAATAGATAATCTTGTTATCCTACTTGACAATCAAGAGTTATGAAATCACCTGCAGGTAGTATGCTCTTATCATACTACCTGCAGATGGCTTTAATGGTTATCATTCTTGTTAGTTTTTTAAAGGTTACCTTTCTAGGGTTAATAGTTACAAAATTTTAACTTCAATATTTCTTTCAGAATGCTAAATTTTAGTTTTAATTCGAAAAAGTATTACATTAACTTTTATCTTCTTCCTTTTACTTATCTAGAAGAATGTCTAAGTACAAATTAAGAGGACTTCTCAATAAAGTAACCCAATTACTAATATGGAATTTGTCATCTATTATATAAAAATTTAACTGAACTATAAGCAAACGAACAGACTCTAGGTATTGCGTTGTTTAAAAAAGTGGCATCAAATCTTTAATTAAGAAATGCAAAACTGCAAACCATTTCATACATTAAAAATAATAGTGATGCAATAAAATATATAAAAATTCCAAAATTTCTGACAACCAAATGAACTGATATACTGCTTTATTCAGTGATTTAATCATAAATCAAACGACATTAAGATAAAGAGTAAAAAGAAAGTGTAACAATTGTAAGGTATATATAGCTATGAAAAACGAAACTAAAATTTTTCGCTCCAAGCAGTTACTTTTTTTATACAGTCAAAACAAAACGCATAATAAGTATGATTAAAAATAAAACATGTCAAATAACACAAAAAATATTTTTTCATTATCCAATTTATTTAACTATGAGAAAATTTATAAAATTTAGAAATAATTTTTCGAAAAGAGCTATATCTTTACAAAACCGTATTGCTCTGTTTTTAAAGATGGTGTAAAAATAGTTTTAAGGCAACCAGTGACCTTTTAAATGATTATTTTTTTTATTTTCACATTAGAAACTTGAAGTTTTACGCTATAGGAGATGAAACCCAAAATTTTAATCCTAATAATATAATATATTATTAGGGATGAATGAAGTTAATGAAAAATATTTCAGGCGCTCCAAATTTGTTCGAAATTGCTCCAATTTTTATTATTACATACTCTAAACCTTTTGAAACAAAAGTTGGGATTAATCTTGAAGTTTGAGTATTAAATATCAAAACTAACCAATGTAATAGCTCAAAACTACATCAACTTTTTTTTAAAAAATAATTATATTTAAGTTATTACATCGGTTAATTTTGATATTTCATACTCAAACTTCAATATTAATTCCAACTTTTGTTTCAAAAGGTTTAGAGTATGTAATAATAAAAACTGGAGCGCTTTCAAACAAATGTGGTGAGCCTGGAACATTTTTCACTAGCATTATTTATCGGTTATTAAAAGAATATTATATTATATTTACCCCCTTAACTCATTAGTAAAATTAAATAATTAAGGCATTTTGTGCAAGTATGCAAGCAAATTTGTGTGTCATCTCCTATGATGTTACTCTTACTGTCTGTAAAATTTCCAATTTCTTAGGTGAAAATTACTTAAAATCATTTTCAAGGGCGCCTTAAGGTGATAATAGTTTTCGAAGTTATTTGAGAATAACGTTATGAATTAAGATTTGCAGTTCCATTATAAACTCTTTAGAAAATGAAAAGCAAATTTTCCATAGTGTAGTTAGCATCAATAAAAGTGGAATTTTGTGCTATTACTTAAACATTCAATTTTATGTTTATTAGCCATCTATAGAGACCAACAGTACTCTCGCGATATTAAGGTAAAGAATTTATCAAACCTCATTGCAAAGGAACCTCTAAACCTTTCGAGGTATATACGAAAACAACAAAGATGAACTGAATGAACAGGAAATGAGGTATTCCTTAACACCATAATGCCATTACTGAATTCAATACTTATAACATATATTCAAAACAAAATTAAGCTAAATAAGCAAAAATGATAACAATAAGAAAGGTCTTTCAAATTAAATAAGTCATCCACAGAATATATGAATTTAACAGAATTAATGATAATAAGAATCATTTAATACATAATAATGTTGTTGTTGTTACTTATGGTACTTGCCATGGACAAGCCCCCTGCTGATACAGCAGCAGATTTAAGCCGAAAGGAGCATCTCTGTTTTCGAAGTAGCACCAACTAGGTCAAGAGTAGGAATTAGCTACACACTCACCACATTGTGCTTGAACACCCCCTTTTTACAGGGGTGCACAGACAGCGATATATGCTGTTTTATCAGCAATATTAAGGTAAAGCATTTACCAAACCTCATTGTAAAGGATCTTTCAATCTGCTGTATCAGCGATACAGCAGCAGATTTAAACCGAAAAGAGCGTCTCGTGTTTTCAAAGTAGCGTCTTCTAGGGCCAAAATTACGACTTAGCTCACCACATTGTGCTTGCGCCCCTCCTTTTTACAGGGGTGCACAAACAGCGATATCTGCTGCTGTATCAGCGATATTAAGGTAAAGCATTTGCCAAACCTCATTGTAAAGGATCTTTCAATCCTGCTGTATCGCTGATGCAGCAGCAGATTTAAACCGAAAAGAGTGTCTCGTGTTTTCAAAGTCGCGCCGACTAGGGCCAAAAGTACGATTTAACTATACACTTAACTACATTGTGCTTGCACACCCCTTTTTTACAGGGGTGCACAGACATAACACATAACACCCATGCTCTAACCGGGACTCCCAGAACACGAGGAAAACGCACTGCCTCGGTGCCAGATAGCCGGCATGCATAATAATAATATATATAATCAATATTTTCAATTTAACCCTACCTCATTTGCTTTATGTATCCTAATGTCAGATGTTTTCTTAGAAATATTTGGAAAAATATTAGTTTATGAGAGAAAATACCTTTGATATGGCTTTTTCAATCCCACAGATATAAGATATCAGGCCAGAAATGCAGCTAAAGAAATCAGCAGTAACATTTTTGCGTTCGATTTAAGAAGAAATGATAATTTACTTTATATATCCGGCTTGAGTCAAAAATTCAGTGGCTTCTTCGAAGGATAAATTCTCTTTTTCCTCTATTCTTTTTTTTTCTTTCTTCAATTTAAATCTATTTCCTTATCACCGAACAAACTTTGATTTTCTTTTCCGCTTAGTTGGAAAAAAAAAAGAAAAATCAACAGAGAGGTTTTTTTTCTTTATTTTTCCCTCCAACCCTCCTTTAGGACCCTCCAAAGTCCAAGTAAAGAGGATTTCTTTCATTTGACGTTTGCTTCCGTTTTATCTTTTTTAAGAATCAAGCAATGCAGGAGCGGCAGAAAAAGTGAAAGAAAGCAAACTAAATAATTGATGCGGGAGTTCTCTTTCAGCGTTGCTTATAAAGTTCTATTTTATTTGAAGTTTAAAGTCCTTAATTCTTGGTAGAAAATGACTTCGAGCTAGTCATGATGTAGTAACTCTTATTTCCCTTGTTTAAAAAATCAGTCATAAATTTGGGTATAGCATTATACGAATGAAAATTACCTAGGAAATTTATTGCAATTTCCTCTTCTACCCTCATATTCTTATTGATGACATTAAATCCTATTTGCTTTAACTGATATTTGCTTTAATAATTTTTTTTCCCAAGCCGATACTGAAATTCGCCTGTAAAAAGGTTAAAGCTTGTTATTATATTATTTGAAGTCAATAGAATAATAGATATGACTGATTGTAGACTGACTGATGACTGATCGTAGTTATGTCTATTTAATGTCAATAGAATCGTAGTAAATACTGTCATACAGAACAGCAGTTTTTAGAGTCATTGGGAGAAATAATTTAGATAATTCTTGCATTGATAAGATTTGGCAAGGATTAATTTCTATAAATTTTCCCAAAAGAATTTTATGGTATTACTTTTACTTAACATTGCATAAGTTTCAAAAGCCTTTGGAAAGTATGAACAATTTAATTTCAAGAATTGTAGCATATACTTTTTGAAAATTCAGTAGCAAATTTCCAAAATTATTAATTTTAGAATTTATAAGGGAACTTAAAATTAAACATACAAAAAATGAGATAGCTATATATATTTTTATAAATTTGTTATTCTGATTATAATTATTCTAATAATTCTTTTCAGATAAACATTTTTACATGAATTGATAGTGGGACAGAAAATAATTTTAGTAGGGCTTAAATAATTCTTAGAATAACTAAACTGTAAATGAATCACTAGGAATTATTTTAATTGGATAACAGTTTTTTTCATTTTTCATTATCATATGAAAATAAAACTATACTTTGATTAGAAAAGGTTTCCTTTAAAAACAATGCTTTTAAAATTCTGGGCACATTAAGATGAAAGAAAAGTTTAAAATTAATTTGGAAACCTTTATGATTTTCAGACAAAATATGTATGTCTGTTTAATAAGAATGGACATTTTTTCAGGAAATAATAAATTAAATAATCTGTATAAAATATTTAAAATTATTTAGTAGAAGTTTAGGCTATAATTTGTTTTAATTATTTTAAAACATTTCGCGTCTATAGATTCATATCCTAGTTCACTATTCATACTTCTTTCTAAAACAAAACATAACACCTATGGCTATTGCAACATAAAAAGAATCATTGTAAATTCAAAAATCTGTTTGAGTTTTATAAGATAATCTATTCACAAACTGAAAGAAAGGTTTTTTAATTTTACTCTTCCAATAAGAATAAGTTAGAGCCGAGTTTTATTTAGTTTGTCCTAAATGAATAACACATTTAAAATCTATTTTTCTAGAAAATATTAAAAGCTAATCATTTCAATGATAAATTTTTGTGATTAAAAATATAATAAATCAATAGAAAAACATTATTAATGAATGATTCAGCTCAAAATATCCAATAATTAAAAATGAACTAAAACACTTTAAAAGGTCATAATTGGAAATCATAAAATGAAACATTTCTATTGTATAAATTACAGAGATTGTCTTTAAATTGTTTCAATTCGTTCTTTGTGTTATTGTTAATAATGGCACTTGCCATGCATAAGCTCGCTGATGCATAGGATTTAAGCCTTAATGCGCGTCTCTTGTTTGAAGTAGCGCCATCTAGAGCCAAGAGTACGCCTTTAGCTACACACTCATCACATTCGCTTGCACAGCAGGGGACACAATTGCACGTCTTACAGATAGAGGACCCAAGAACAACGTGCCCTAACTGGGGCGCTGGCACTGAGGAAGACGCACCACCTCTGTGACAGGACGCCAACATTCGTTCTTATGATCAAAACGAGTCAACAATTTTTCAAATTATGGTTTATAGATTCCCAAATTTTGGGTCATACACTGGCTTTTAAAAATTATTAAGTCCAGTTTGAGCAAGAAAGATGAATGGAAAGGGAGATCACTATAAAGCTTGTGAAATTGAAACTCTGGATCTCAAACTTTTAGACATTGCGGCCCCTTTTCTAGACTAAGTATTTTGGCGGCGCCCCAAAGTTTTAACTCAGTCTAAAGTTTAGAAAGATTTAAAAAAATTCACACATACTCAAGAGTTTGTAGAGTATGTGTCGGGTATTGGCGCCACATCCCTTGACACTTCATCTTTATCCTTACTAGTATCATCTCATCTCGAAATTTTGATTGAACAGTTTACAGATTACATTCCAGTTAAGGATATGAGTGGGGTTTTGCGAATAGTTAATGGGTTCAATGAAAAAGCTGTAACAAAAGGTGAGTTAAGTGTCCGTTATCATGATGAACTGACAGAAATTTCAAGTGATCAGTTCAGCTAAAATAAGTTTTAACATAGCTTATATCGACAAATTTTGGATATGTATTTAAAAGGAATACCCAGTACTGTCCACAACAGCATTAAAAGCTTTGATTCTATTTTCTACACATTACAACTGCGAACAAGGATTCTCCATAATGATAAATTTAAAAACAAAATCAAGAAATCGTTTGAAACTGGAAAGTGATATTGTTTTGTGTATTACAAAGCTCATTCCAGACATTAAAAAAATTGGTTAATTCCAAACAATCTCATGTATCCCATTAACTAATAGAACACAAAAACCAATTTTTATGTGTATTAAAAGCTTTATGTGTACTCTTCTTTTTTAAATGATAACTACAGCAATAAATTAATTTTCTTTAAACTTTTCTTCCACATCCCTCGATCCCCCTGGGAGGTCGTGACCCACGTTTTGAGAACCCCTGCTCTGTATTGTGGAATTCTAATATTAATCTTTATCAAAGAATGTGGCAATATACTTTTTATGAAAATAATTTGTCACATTATATAATATTTTTAATAACTTCCACTTCACACACAATGGTTTCTTGATAATATTTAAAAATTAAGAATAGAGAAAAAAAAGAAAGTTTAAAAAATAACCAAGAAGTGAAAAGATATTTTGTAATTGGAACGATTCGAAACAAGAAACTATTAATGTGCGCCACTCTTAATTCTCTATACCCTAACTGCCTTTTATTAAAGAATAAATTATCTTCTCAGAGATACAGCAAATGCACCAAAGAATAAAATATCGAAGAGAATATTTTCGTTTTAATCTAATAAAAATGGAAATCCTTTCAAACTCGGAAACCTTATTTAATAACAAATTTTACAATTGCCTCGAATCCTCAAACCGAAATTACAAATCCCTAGACAAAGGTTATCTTTCTGAAACATCGTGGATATCCCGGTTTTAAAATTAGAAAGTCATTTTATTTAACTTTTATCTATTTATCTTTCTGCACTGTTAACCTAGTTTGCCATTAAAATAGTCCAATTGCTTTTGGATGCGCAATTACAGTCAACAATAATTGTGAAAAGGGTATCTTTTCATTATTAAAAATTTAATGAAATGTTGCATCAATAAATTAATATCAATCGTCTGAGATTAATTATTTGTTGATGGTAATTTCTCACTTTTAGAAAAAAGAGGTTTGTTTTACATTTATGTTTAGGAAATGAACGTGCAATTAAAACCTTTTTTTCATTGCTTCTAAAACAAACTATAACTTTGCTTGAGTTTTACAAAAAAAATTAGCACAGATAACAGGTATGCTCATTTTCTTGGATGACATTTCCTTTTTGAAATTTTCTCATGAATTTTCCTCAGAATAGCAAGTAACACGGCAACATAATACGACTTATTTTCTGGTTATAATTTGATTTGAGGAAATAAGGTATGAAAATGAATAGTAATTTATTTCTATCATCTAATTTCTTTAATATTTTCATAAAAATGAGAGTTGGCATTGCTGTTATTTTTCTAGATTTTGATAATGGTTTGTTTTGTAAAGAAAAAGATGTTGCTATTTCTTTAATTTTTAATACATTTAAAGAAATTGTTCAACACAAATTTACATTTACTTTCCGACAAACAAACAGTAAATATACATTAAGAGGTTAGTGTCTCAAAAAAGCTTATTGGAATTCCATTTGAGAAAATTATACATAAATATCATCGACATATTTTGATAAATTGATTTATGATAAAATAATAATTGATAATTATTTTGATAAATTATGATTTGAATTTATTAATCCATTATAAATAATATTCGTATTTTATATAGATAAATTAATAGTTCTGTTTATTATAAATAAATTGATCAATTTGCCTGTTCTCAGTACAGTTAACAACAAATATTTCTGCCATTTTCCATATTATTTTTATTAATATTTTTCCAGAGGAAAAATTATCATGATATAGTAGATTTTTTAAATTTATAATAAAACCGTGTGACCAAAAACTTTTATTAAAATGTAAACAAATCCTTTGAAAGTAAATAAAATCAAACACAACTCAAGGAAACAAAATTACTTGAAATTTTTTTTTCATTAATTTTTCCCAAATCTGTTACAGATAATTAAACCATTTTCTCGATAATTAATGTATTGCGTGCCTGAGTTTTGGTGATTGAAAATTAATTATTTTCTTAATTAATTATGTATAATCTACTTTTAAAATATACAGTTTTTCTGTATTATATATGGCACATATTTTATTTATTTCAACGTCCTTTTAATTCAGAACTAATTATGCATTTTCCTTAAAGTCTTTTTTTTTTGCTTCAATCTATTATATTAGAAAGAGTAGGCTAATTTCCATGCCATGCATAACATAATTATTGTAATGGGCACTGCAGTTAGGTTTAAAAAAAGTGTTTTGGTTGATAAAAAAAACAGTCTTTTAGTAGAAAACCACTACAACGTTTTGTAAGCACGACGGCACATTCTATTCCCCTTACGGCTGACTACATCTTGAGACTGCCGGCCTTATATAGTTCCAGGTATGAAGGCAAATAAAGTTCTGCACTAAGCAGGCTTATCGTGGCTCCTATTGGCTACATCAATAAAATCCTCCAGCAAAGTTTCCAGCAAAATCTTTCTGTCGCTAAATGGTAGCGAAGTTTTCCTGCCAAGCTCTGAGATTACTAATGTGGCCCCGATCAGCACTCAAAAGAGATTATAGAGATTATCGTAAAATGGTCTTTCCAGTGATTGAACTAGAAATAATGGGAAGCAACATTACCGATTTGTTACAATATTAATTATCTAAGAATTGACAATATAAATATAAGTAATGATACTCAGAAAAATATAACTTAAGTCATTTTAATTTTATACTTAATTTAATGGTAATTAACCACAGTCTCCAAGAATTGATTATAAAATACTTCTTTTCGACTAATTACAATTATCATATTTATATCAAAAATAAATTTTAATCTTAAGATTTTAAATAATGCATTAATTCATGTTAAGGCATCTAATAATATCCTAATGAGTTAAACTATTAGATTTAAATTGAATTATTATAAATATTGATTCAATATCATAGAGATGCATTTTACAGCTGCAGAATTTAAATTATTATATAAGATCGATAAAAGTTCTGTTAGTATGTCGAATAAAAATACCAAATAAACGAATTCTAGTCATCATGCATGGACATTTGAATAAGTAAAGAATATATGGGAAACGTATTTAATATTTTACCAGTTGCATTACTCTATATTATCTTTTGGATAATAGATGGCGATGTCTGATTAGATACGCATTCCATAATGCATTGCGATTGTAATGGGAATGGAGCGATAGCGGTTCTGTTAAGCTTCGCGCATGAATGTCTTGTCTTGACTTTGATTTGTGTCAAATGCGATTAGCAAAGAAATGTTCCCCTAAACATATGTCTCACTGCTCAACTACAAGGATCATAATAATCTTGATTTCAATACAAAATTAAATTTATAAATTATAAAAATTTAAACATTTGTCACAAGTATTATCTGATTTGAAATTTGATTTTGGAATTATGAATTACCTTTATTATGTGATTAAAATTTAAATGATCACATCTAAATTCTTATCAGCTCTTATTATGTTTTATCATTGGAATAGTTGACGATTTTATATCAATATTTAAATCATAGATAGTGAGTTAGTAGTCTGTAATTATATAGCAAAACACAAGATGTTCAAGAAATAACTTCAGGTATATTCTCATTATATTATTAAATTGAAATGACATTGCACTATTTTGCATTTTTATTAATTTTTCCTTGTTCTTTTTAAGATTCAAACATTTTTGTTTTAATAAATTCCTAAGAAATATTATCAGAATGGAGCATCTTCTAAAAATAAGATAAATTATCAATAAAAATATAAAATATAAATAGTGCAAATGCAATAATACTCAATTTTGTATTTTTTACATCAAGTAATAAAAAATACGTGTTTTGTATTTTCCCTTTGTAATAGCAAATATAATATAGGCTCTATAATACTATAACTCAGCGGAAAATTTGACTTCCCTATGTAAATGAAAAAATTGAATTAAATGTTTTTAAATATTTCTTTAATGTTTTTATACTTACCTAATGAAGAAATTTATTGAATGAAATCAATGTTCAAAGGACAGAAATTTTGGTTATATCCACATGTAATTCGAATTTCACAATGAAGTTTCATATGAATTCATTACATGCGGAAATTTCACATTCCACATGTAA
>JAOUZG010036900.1:7912816-7937748 GCA_026289955.1 Argiope argentata | reverse complement strand
TGCTTTGGTTAAATCAACAAGATGACTAAATATTCTGAAAAGTTTTCATAATAACGAAAAGATAAAAGCGAAATATCAATGCGTGTACAATTATTTAAGATGAGTAACTACGAATAATTTTAAAAATCGATCAAGTGTTGCTTTGATTATATCAACAAGATGATTAAATATTTGAAAATATTTTCATAATAATGAAAAGTTATAAAAGAAAAATCAGATCCTTACATAGATTTAATTGCGGAAAATTTCAGAGATGGATCAAGTGTTGTTTTGATTACATCCACAAGATGACTCAATATTTGGAAATATTTTCGTAATAATGAACAGCTAAAACCGAGATATTAATGCATACATTGATTTAAAGTAGGAAACCGATAAAAAATTCGATTTTGGGTAGTTACACTGATTTTTATGTTTTCCTATACATACATTTTAATACTCTTTTGCTTTTTTAAAATGCTAATTTCTCGAATTAAAAGTTGTTGTCGAATATTCTGACAAAAAAAACCCCTGAAAAATTAAATTATAATGCATATTTTTTGTTTGAATGTTATATAATAATAAAATATTATTTTGCAAACTAAATTAAGCGTTTTTTATTATTGCTGATTTTTTCAAATCCCCCTATTAATATGGGAAAAAGCCACTTTAAGCTGTGTTAAGTAACCATTTCACCTATTACTATTTTATCTAAACTGATCAAAATATCTCAACAATTATGTTTCAGCATAAAAAAAATGTTTTACAATTTTTTCGCCAATCTATTATTATTAAAAAAGAAATAAACGCAATTTGTTTGTTTACTGTTGGTTACGGAAAAAAATTACTGCACATTAATTTTCTGAATATGAACAAAGATCAAAAGTAGGTTCATTATTTTTCTAAAAATGAGAAAATTATCTTCAAAAAAATAAGCGAACTAAAACAGTTTGAGATAACTTATAGTTTCTTTTCCTTAATTTTTTTATATTTGAACAGGATATTTCCATCAATTTACAATGTTCGAACATGTTTTTTAACAAAATGTTTATAATTTTGTTTCAAAGTCTACTTTACTGGGTAGTTACATTTATTTTTATGTTTGATAATATTTCATCAATTATTGTTAACTGTAATTGGGAGCGTAATGGATATGACCCCAAATTGTTACATATTTGCCAATAGCTACTAAATAGGCCAATGCGGTAACAATGTAGAAAGATAAACAGAAGAATGTTAAACAAACTGCCTATCTAATTTTTAAAGTCGGGTATTCAGAGTGTTTCTAAGAGACAATTGTTTGTTTTGAGATTTGTAATTCCAATTAGTGTATTCAACGTAATATATAAATTTGTCATTGAATTGAATTGCCCTGTTTCGTAGATTATAATGAAGTTATTATCCTTCAGATTTTATTATTCGGGACATTTTTAATATATCTGAAGCAGGAATTTGTCAATTAATAGAAGGAAATGGATATAGAGAACAAATTTTTAAAGTCTGAATCTTTCCGAATATAAAATAAGTATTTCTTACTTCGTTCTTTCTATTTGGATATTTGCTTTCATTTTCTTTTCTTTTGAAATCTTTAAATAATGATATTTTCTTTTTCATAATTGAAGCAAAATTTGGTTGTTGTTTCTTATAGCACTTGCTTCTCCTGTTTTTGAAGTAGTGCCAACTATGGTCAAAAGTATGACTTAGCTAAACACTCACCACATTTGATTGCACAGCCCCTTTTTACAGAGGGGCACAGTCACACATCTCACAGATAGCACACAGAAGAACAACCATGCTGGAACCGGGATTTGAACCCTGGAATCTCAGAACACGAGGAAGACACGCTACCTCTTTGCCAGAATTCGGCCAAGTAAAATTCTACTTTATGAAATAATAAAAATGTAATCATTTCTGGTTTATTAGAAATTGCAAGGACAGTTTTAGGTTTCATTAAGTTAAGATTATGATTGGCGGATATGATTAACTTAGGATCAATTTAATTTATAAGACACTTCGTATTTTCCTTTAAGTTAAGCTTCTTTTGAACCTTTTATTTAATTAAAAACTTTTACCAGAGCAAACTTCATTACTTCTGACAAAAAATATTTCGTAATTTTCTTCTTGTTGTTCTCGTGTCCGTTTTTAACGGAAAGAGGAGTGCAGTAGCTTCTGAGGATATATACCTCTGAGCACCCGAGGGCATAATTCTGACTTCTAGCTTACACTCGTCATATTCCCTTTTTATGTTGTGGACTTTATTTTGCATTTCATTCATTCATCCACAGATCGTAATTTAGTTCTGGAACAGAGAACGATCACCTTTGACCCAGTACCTGCACTGGTATTACTCTTGAGATGGAGGAATTTGTGACCACGACAGATTTAATGAGCGCTAGCCATCACACACTCGGGGAATCTTCGGCTATTTAGGTTCGAGCTCTCAACCTACTGACAGCGAGACCAACGCTCTACCAACGAGGCTATCCTGGCACTCGTAATTGTTTTATAATTTTTATATATTGAATTGATATGATGATTTTGATGCTCAATTTTAAAAACACACCAGCTAATCATACTACGTACAATTAGGTGTAACATTTGCACTATAAAGTTAGTAGAGTATTTTTCTTTTTAAAACATATTAAAAAAATCCATTATCAGTGAGGGAATACTATAATTATTTCTTTGAATTTCACAAAAAACTCTCATACTATAATTTTTTTTGTCTTTACATCTTGTAGAACAGACTTTAATTAATCAAATAGATTTTAATATTTCATAACTATTTCTCTATTAGTATATGAAATGTCAGGCTAAAAGGATTGCTTTAAATTTCCATAAAAGATCGGTTGCAAATGCATAAGAATAAATTTAAAAAAAAACAATATATTTTATCTAAGAGATTTCCAACTGCATAACAGTTGTTCTAATTTTATAGAAGGCATTATAAAGGAATGGAGTAAAGCTACTATACTTAGAAATTTTTTACCAAGAAATATGTGGTCTAAACTTCAAAGGAAATTTAATTTTATAAACAATGATAAACGAACGATTCCGTATCAATTATTCATTTTGTTTTCGTTTTCGTGTCTCTTTTGCTTCTGCTACCTCATAAAGATAAGCTGAAAGAAAATGTCAGAAAACCTTTTACTCTGAGTTTCAAGCAAAAAAAACCCCAGTCTGTTGATTTTTAGTTTTATTTAAATGAAGTAAAGAGAGAAATCAAGGCTAGTTTGATGATAAGGAAAAGGATTTTAAAAGAAAAATAAAAAGAAGAATTTATCCTTAAAAAATTACTGAATTTAGTTTTAAACTGTAAATATAATGTAAGCTATCTTGTTTTATAAAACCAATATCTAAATGTTACAGATTAAGTTTTGAAAAAAAATCATAGAAAGGTTTTAAATCATGATTAACATGTTGGGCAATACCACAAAAAATTATTTTTCGTCTCCCCTCAAATGTATGTACTATCTTTTTTTCTGCATAAATTAGCTTTTTCTAAGTTAAAAAGAGTATATTACTGAGCGAAATGCTTTATTCTATATAAAAGATTTAGAATATGAAATGATCTGTAATAAAACAATTTAAAATATTTAGTTTTAGTTACATTAGTTAAGTTTATGTTTTATTTATTTGATTTTAACATTCTTGTAATATATCTCCGTGTTTCTTCACTATTCCTTGATACCAAACTCAATACTATTTTTTTTTCTAAATATTCACTGTAACTTTTAACACATATATTCATTATTAACATGTTTTGATGTTATAATAGTTACATTAGTTAAGTTTATGTTTTATTTATTTGGTATTAACATTCTTGTAATATACATCCGTTTTCCTTCACCATTCCTTGATATCAAAATCAATATTATTTTTCTAAATACTCGCTGTTATTTTTAATACAGATATTCATTGTTAACATGTATTAATGTTATTATTTACGGCTCTGGCCTCAGATAAGTCCATTGACGAAGTCATAGATTTTAATCCGAATTAGTTCAGTAGACTCTGAGGATACATGCATTCTTTGGAATAGCATCATTTGTTACGTACAAAATCTTACATTCCAATAGTTTCATTTCACAGTTAAAGGATAAATGTCATCCAGCATCTAATTACACATACATTTAAACTGTGATGTCTGAAGTTTATGGATACTCAAGGTTAAAAAAAATCAAAGCAATTTAAATCTGGAGAGATTAATCTACATTATGGAATACAATCTGGAGATTTTAACCTGCATTTTAATTGGTGATCACCTTCATTCTGAATTGCTATGCCTCAAATGTAATCACTGTAGTTCGGGTTCAATATTTAATTGACTATTAATGGTTGGTTTCATAAGAAAAGCATCCTTATATTGGGTCGTTCGAAAAGTGATTTCGTTTTTTCTCGACAAAGGATTTAATTGTATTTTTTTATTCCAACTTCACACTTAAGACGTATAATCATTGTATGTTTTGAGAGGTGATATAGCAATACTTGTTTGTGAAAACGTTCAATTGATTTTGCGCAGTAGTTTTTGGTAGATGCCCTTTTAAATAGGGAAAGCAATAAGCTGCAATTTCGTCATATTTCACTTTTTTCCTGTAGGAAAGGTAAAAATGCTGTTCAATGCAGAAAGAAATTAACCGATGTGTATGGAGAAGATGCGTTGACAATACGACAGTGTCAGAACTGGTTTACAAAATTTCGATCCGGCAATTTTGATGTCGAAGATACACCACGTTCCGGATGGCCGGTTGAAGCTGATAAAGACACGATAAAGGTAAAAGTTGATGCAAACCGGCGAACAACAACACGTGAGATCGGTGAGAGTTTAAATTTATTGAATTCAACTGTTTATGACCACCTGAAAGGCCTGGGTTTAACCTCGAAGCTCGATATTTGAGTTCTCCATGTCCTCACGGAGAGAAATTTGTGTTGTCGCATTGAAGTCTGTAATTCGCTCCTCAAATGTCACAAAAATGATCCACTCCACCATATTATCCAGATCTGGTTCCTTCAGATTATTATTTGTTCCGGTAAATGCAAAATGTTTTGGACGGTAAAACCTTAGTCTCAAATGAAGACGTCAAAAATCACCTAGGATTAGTTTTTTGCCAGCAAATACCAAAAATTTTATGAGCGTGGAATCATGCCTCTACCAGAAAGATGGCAAAAGGTTTTGGATCAGAATGGGCGATATATAATTTAATAAAATATTATTCATTATACGAGGATTGTCTTTCATTTTCACCAAAAAAAAACGAAATGACTTTTCGAACAACCCAATAATTATTTACTCTGCATATCAATTTTCCTTTTTTTATTTATACATCATTCTGTATGTAACTGTATGCATTACTTATTTAAAATTCAATGTATTAACAAGCAGTCAAATTATCCTAATTTCTTTTGAGGTAATAAGGACATCTAAGAGTTTTGAAGAAAAATGAAGAAATTTCAGATGATTTTTTTGTTTATTTGCTTTAAAAATCCTATTTCGGGTCATCTTCTATTTTTTTTTTGTTTTCGTGCTGTGCTCTAATGCGTATGAGATATGCGTCTTCCATTTCTGCTTCTGAATTTAATGCGTTAATCAGAGAATTTCGGTACTTACGTATTAAACCATCCAACCTTATCGCCAGATTTGAAGTCGTCCCCAATGAGTTGCTAAACCGCCAATTATAGCGATCCGGCAATCCGTTGATCTTTATCGCCAAATATAACTCCGTGGCCAATGACTTACTAAACCGTTGGCGATCGTTGGCGAAGACGACATGATACGTAAGTACCGGGAACTCTTAATATTGGAGCGACTTTATGTCAATCAATATCAATAAAATATTTTAATTTTTTATCAAATATTGAATACCTAATTGGATAGAACTAGAGGAAGATATTTACATATTTATTCTTACATTCCTAAAGATAACCCCATTTTATGACTATCTGTAAAACTATCGACTATGCGACTATCTTTAAAAAGTGGGCTGTGCAATTACGAAAATTAAATACTATTTTATTGTGCGTTAAAGTTTATATTTGAAACTTTAGAACCAGAAATATATAACTAGGAATTCGATAAGTCGTTTGTAAGAACTATTAGCTACATCTTTTCGAACTTATAGTACAGAACACTGATTTCTTAATGTCTATATTTGAAGTCGCTCAGGAGCGTAAATGACTTTTGTTTAAACATGATAAATTTAATCCTCCTCATACTACATAAATTTAATTCTCCTCATACAACATAAATTTCATTCTTTTCATACAACATAAATTTAATTCTCTTTATACAAAATAAATTTAATTCTCCTCATACAAAATAAAATTAATTCTTCTCATACAACATAAATTTAATTCTCCTAATACAGCATAAATTGTATTTTCTTCATGCAGCATGAATTTGATTCTCTTAGCGGATGAGCTGCACTAATCGTGTTAACCATATCTGATATTTAAATTTTATAATTAAATGCATCAAAGTTCACCAAGTTGAATTATTGTTGCATCGAAATTTTTGTATAATTTTTTGTTATGCCTTGAAATTAAGGTAACAATAATAAAGCCAGCATTATCTGATAACATAAGTAAATACTTTTAGCATATTCTCTACTGAAATTCCCACTTCCAGCTCAGATAATGTAATTAGATGATCATTTTTATCAACTATGGTGGAGATATTAGCATCTTATAAGAATGATTTTCTTTTGTGAATCTCCTGTAAATCACACATTCAAATTTGTCAGAATAAATGCATGCAGTTTTATCTAATATAGAAAGGTATGTTTTTTTGTATACAAAACATAAAGAAAAAGAATTGAAATCGATAAGTAATATTTATCCTCTAGATAATAATCAAGATTCAAACCTCTCCAAAAATCCTAATTTTTAATTGTCTTTTACTCAACTTGAATTAAGATGATATAGAAAATCTGGAAAGTCAAAGTAGAATTTATTAATGGGACATCTTCACCATTTTGAAGACTTCTACTCGTTATTCTGCTTATTTGACATGGCATTATAACTAGCGAATTAAAACCATATGAATCAGATTATGGGGATATGCACAAAATCCTTTACAGATTCTGATATCATTTTAATACTTTGTAATATGCTCGAGAGTTTGAATATAAAAAGACAGTCCCAAGGCAACTATAGTCTTATTGCCAATATTTTAATCTGTTATAAATTTTTGATTTAAGACAGAAAAAAAATACTTGAAATCCGTGATAAAATTTTCCCACGATGTACTTTGCCAATAGATGAGACACAAGGAAATTAATAGTTGTTGATTTAGAAAATAAAATGCTTTGTGAATTAAAGATGTTGATTGGATAGCGGAAAAATATTTTTGAATGAAATCTTTGGAAGGAAATCGCCATGATATGGAAAACCGTTTCAAATAAGATGGAAGATATAATTACTAACACCTTATTTAATGAAGGGGTTTATAGTGTAGTAAAACCTATTTTAATGTAAGAGTACTCCAGGTTCGAGATGAGTTTCTATTTTAAAGTTATGTGATGCACATGGTCTTGTTTGACGCTATAATTCGCAATGTGGACCAGACATTTGTTAAAGTGAAGACAAATGTGCCCACTGAGTTTGTCGCCAATAATGCAACCCAATGGAACGCTCTTCTAGCAACCCTGATGCTGTTTTGTTTACTAGTTTTAACAATGGTTGAACATGAAATACGACTATATTATGAAAAATGCTAAATGTACCAACAAAATGTACTGGGATATTTTATCGAACTGTTTTGGGTAAATATATTTTTGATCTTTCTGTGTTTAAAATAGTGTTTAATATATTGGGAGTAGTTCATAAAAAATAGATCGTGTACATTATGAATTTTTTAGATTTATCTGAAACTCTTAACGAAAAAGACTTGTGAATATACATTGAGTATTTGCATCGGATTTTGGATATTTAAGACTGTTTAATTCTTTTATATACTAAAAATACACACATTTTAGTGTTACAAAATAACTTGAAATGATGCAAAATGATTTAGATTTGTTTCAACATACGACACATTTCAAAACGCCAGTTAATGTTATAATCTTTAACTCAAGTTCTGTTGAATTCAAGATACTGAATTCTACTTCTATGAAGAATCTAATGTTCTTGATGAGTTATAATGTGTTTCCTGCATTTTTAAAAACTTATTCCTGTTATAAAATTGAGCATATGGTTAATTTCAGTCTGACAGCATGAGTTTTATTATATAAAGTGTAATATTTGGTTGACTTAGTAAAGGATTCAGAGCTATAAAAAGGTAACATGACCATATTTTAAAAGTTGCATCAATCTAATGTAAGAACATTTTATCACCGTCAATTCTAGTTTTGAAATTTCTAATGTCATTGATTATTTTTTTGTAAATTATTGGAGTAATTATTCATAATCTCCTATCGTACAAGCCTTGACCTAAATATTTAACATAAATCCATACATATGCTTTGCTAGTACAGTAGGATTTGTGGAATCAACTATAATGCATTCAATATTTAGTTCAATTCCACGAGTAACTTTTATAAGCACTTAACCCCGAATCTGGACGATTTTCATATCCAAATTGATTATTTCAATAGATTTGAATGGGTATAAAAGTCATTTCGAATTAAATTGGGGCATAGAATATTTCGTCATGAGATTTCATAAATTCTATTAAAGAATACCGCTTAGCATATATAGGCCAATGTTCACATTGTAAAATGTTCTATATTCAAAGTTCATAGATTTAGAGGTAAAATAAAGCTATTGTTGTGGAGGGAAGATGAACAAAACAAAAAGGTTGAAACCCAACTATCTCGATTTTAACCTTAAATTTCGAGACCAGTAGTATAAGTATTAATATGCATATATAAAAATCCTGATAAAGCTTATCTTCCTAACGCAACTAAATGTAAGACATAAGAATAAATACGGCTCGGTAGAATTCTGCTCTGATTCTGAGGAGCAGTAAGCTGGGTATGCCTTTTTATATAATTTTTTTTTATCTATAATAGGGAAAAATAGAATTATCCTTTTATTCAAAATGCTCAACTTCTTTTGCTTGTATCTTCGTTTTTTCAAACCACTTTCGAATTTATCTTTTAACATTCTTACAGTCAAAAGCTTTGTTGTTTTTCGATTGCACTGCGAACAACTGCGTAATCAAATATGCATAATGCTTATGTATACAACAACTGTAAACTAACTAGATATTTGGTAGCTTACATCTCCACACTATCTAGCCCGTATTAACTTTTCTTTGCTATAGATTCTTATAACAAATTATTAGAGCCTAAATATTGTATTATAATTTATTCCTTCATGTATAGCTATTTTGGGGGATTAGTGTGTACATTGGATAATTTTCTATTGGCCTTTATCTTTTTATGACTTCCAAAATAGTTTCATTAATGTGGGATTCTAACCAAATCTTCCAAAAATATTGGAATCTTCATGTAGCGGAGTTTTAGTGGCGTGGTGTCAAGGGTTTTTTTAATAATTAGAGGTCCAGTTTGAAAACTAAGATAAAATAATGCAAACGAAGGGTAAAGAGATTTCTTTTAAAAAAATAAAAGAATTTATTTAGTGTTAAAGGGGAAAATTTGCAAAGGTTAAATATTAAATGGATTAAAACATGGAATTATTAAAACAAACAGAAAGTTAGATTATTTACTCTAGGAGGACGTTAGAAGTAACAAAAACATAAATATTAATTGTGACAGTTTTTCAAAAGCTCGATAGATGGCGTTGTTTTGGAATGTTGTATTTATTAAAGTTATCGTTCTCTGAGAAATGATTTAATCTTTTACAACTCTCTCTTCAAATTGCGTCTACAATCGAATGTTGATAAAAGAAAAAAAATAAAGCTAAAATGATGGTTAAACTAAATAGCTCCGTGGGATATCCTACATTAATATGTAGGAAAATTACTGGGATTATCAGATCCCATAAAACTTTATATTTGTTTGACCATTAATATTCGAAATGACCAATTTTGCATCTTCTTGCATTCTTCGAAATTTGTAATTCTTTTTTTACATTAAACTTAGTTTGGCGCAACGGACCAAAATTAGTTTTTGTACCAAAGGGCTTTAAAAATAATTTCTTCTGTATACAATTAGCGGCCCTAGTAAGGTTATATAGTTATGAAAATTACAATCATCTGATTTTCGATTATTTTAATATGCAAGACATGTATACGGTGCATATATTGTTAAAAGATTATAATTGTTTCCATACATAATTCAGATCTAAAGTATCTCCAGATATGTCTAATGAATGTCCTGTCAATGGTTTCGAACTTCGTGAAATGTTTCAGAAAAATGTAGATTTTAGAAATTACGAAATCTTGATTATATTCATTATGAGCCGTAATCGGGGTAATTTTCTTCTATGAAAATTACCAGGGCCTGACTAAGTCAGGGGCAGTTGCCCCGGGCCCCCACACAAATGGGGGTTTTCAAATCGAATAGAAATTTTATTTTATGTATCCTTTTCTTAATGAATGTTTACTAAAATTGTAAAGCATTACTAAAATTGTAAAGCAACGGAGGCCTCAAAGAAGTTTTTGTCCAGGGCCCAAACTAGGCTATGTTGGGCCATGAAAATTACATACCCATTTTGAAAGCCTGTGTAAACATGGTTTGAAGCGATTCAAATTTTTTTAGTGTAGCATTGATTTCACAAGAAGGGTCCATTTTGTCCTTTGTCCTGTTTAATTAGTCTTCGATGTTTGTTGACTTTTTGAAAGTGCACTTCTTTATGTACTTCTCTTATTTTCATGAGGAATAAAGTGGTTTTATCAGTGATTGCGCCTTTTAGACTTCTATTGAAGACTAAGGTTGAGATATTTTGGAAACAATATGGAAATAAACTTAAGTGGAATTACAACATTAAATGTGTTTAGAGGATTGTTTTTCATTTGTTCGATCTGCCTTTTCATCTTTTTATTACTCTTGATGGAAATGAATATCTACTGTATATTCTGAGATTATATTTCCGAATGCCTGCTTTCTGGCACAGAGGTAGCGCGTCTTCCTCGCGTTCTGGGAGTGCGGGTTAGGGCATGGTTGTTCTTCTGTGTTCTATGAGATGTGTGACTGTGCCCCCTGTAAAAAGGGTCTGTGCAAGCAAATATAGGGAGTGTGTAGTTAAGTCGTTCTCTTGGCCCTAGTTGGCGCTACTTCAAAAAAAGAAAGAGATTATCCTTTCGGCTTAAATCTGATGCTCTATCATCGGGGGCTTGTCCATTGCAAGTGCCATAAGTAACAACATCTTTCCGAATATAATGATTAAAGAACCTACGAAATTTCCTACCATCTTAATATTTGAAGTATAAATTTAAGTTTCTTAAGTGAGTACGCTGAAGAAGACATTAGGCTTAACAAGATCACAAAATGTTGCGTGATTATCAAAGAAATGAATCAAAATATCGAGTAAAGACTTCAAATTAAATTTTTATTGAAAAAAATACGCACATACAATTTATTATCGTAAAGGATCCCTTAAAAATGAACATATTCAAGACGCAAGATATCCTTCTTAATTTGAAACTTAACAATTTACTGATGTTTATTGAAAGTTAACAGAAGAGAATATTCCTCATGAGACAGCATCGTAAACAAACGTTTAAATAATATATTGAAAGGCTCAACAGATATACTTGGAGGGGAGGGGGAATGAAAAGAATAATAAATGTTAGTTTGAACCTTTTTTTACATCTTGAAAGGAAAAGTGGAGGATTGGATGGTTGCCAGCCGGCTGGTGAGAGGCTGGAAGTTATTAAATTTATGAACTTAATTTTGCAGAAGACAACTAGAGACACTTTATTTATACTTCTGATTTTAGAGACATGAGAAAATCTATAATAAGCTTTTAATAATAAACTTTTTTGGATTTTGTATAAGGCTACCAAAGAATTAGTTGTATTCCCTTGTTGGAACCTTTGACAATCAGTAGAGCCATTTTAACTCTTTAATCGGTAAGCAACTCTAAATTTGATATTTTTCGTTTTGGATAATTTCAAGTTTTTATAAAATATTAAATTTGATTTAAGCTTGTCGAGAGTGAAAGTCGCAATACGAACCTGCGACGCTAGGACTTATAGCCAAGTAACATGACCATAATACAAAAATCGACTTCGGTATCGTAGATGTTATCTGACTTATGAAGCTAGCACCACAAGCTACTCCGACAAATGCGGATTTCCCAAGGACCGAACTTGTAACGTGCTGGTTTGTAGCCAAGTAACATAACCACATTATAAAAGCAATTACTTGTGTGCCGTATATGTTATATGCCATATGAAGCTTTCACCACATAGGAAGTCGGTGGGGAGACGAACGATACATTTGCGCCAAGCGTATGGCGAGAGTGTGTGTTCCTACTTAACATTTTCTGTTTATCACGTATTGGCATTACTAAATAAATTTATAGAATAAAAAATCATAAATATTATATTAAAATGACGAAAATGAATTCTTTTTATATGTAATGCTTGTAAAGGTGTTATATATTTAATTCTAAAGAGTCATTTCTTTTCTAGTATTTATACATTTAAATTTTAGAATTCAGATAGTTTTAATAATATTAATTTCTTTAACAAAATTAATGAATCAATTTATATTTAATAATTATATAATAAATAAAGATGCATCATTTTGTTTGAAATAAGAAACTGGATAACAAAATTAATGAATCAATTTATATTTAATAATTATATAATAAATAAAGATGCGTCATTTTGTTTGAAATAAGAAACTGGATAACAAAATTAATGAATCAATTTATATATAATAATTATATAATAAATAAAGATGCGTCATTTTATGCGAAATAAGAAACTAAATAACAAAATTAATGAATCAATTCATATTTAATAATTATATAATAAATAAAGATGCATTATTTTGTGGAAAAAATACTAGAGCCTATTGGTTTCTGCTTTATTGAAAAAAATATGAGAATGTTTACCAACAAACCAACATATTAAAAATTATTCATTTTTTATTCCCTTAACTTCATACACATATCGATGGATTTGTTGGGAAGTATAATTCCCATAACCCTAAAGCGGGTTAAGATAAACTATAGCAAAAGGAATTTTACATTGATCTATAGGCATATTATAAAAAAAAACTAACGTAATTTATTTTATATTAAATACTTTAATATAACTTATATTTTAAAATGATATCCCCCATCCATTTCATATCTTAATGAGACAAATTGTGCCACTCAACAAATAAAATTTTATATTAAATCAAACATTCTGTTTCACACATTTTTTATAAACCATCTATTTCCCAAATATGGGACAAGTGTCCGACTCCTTCAAACTGTTTTCGTCCTGGCGTCCAAATCTCATTCCACAAATTGGCTTCTCATCCACTGTCTAAGAAAAGAGATCTAACACCCCCATGATCCTCAAACAACCAATCGAAATCCATCTTAGATTCCTATCTTTACTAGGAGACACCTTGTTTATGCTCCATCTACGGTCTGTTTTGGAAAAGATAAACTACCCAAAACGTCAAGCACTTGTCTAGACGCCAGACTGATAGAATAGTTGAGAAGGAATTCTGTTTTATGCCCTTAGTTTGTGGAGGCTATTACGTGGATTTGGTATATTTGTCGGTGGATTCGTCTTGAGTGAAAAAATGGGACCGTGTTTGGAAAGTTGAAACTTGATTCAATTGGTGTGAGAAATAGCTTTTAAAATCCTTTTCAGGTATCCCTCGAGTAACATTTTTAAGTATATAAAAATATGGAGTAATCCTATGCAGTGTACGTGAATTGTACATAAATTTGAGTTTTTATTATAGTACAAAAACGTGAATTGTACATAAATTTGAGTTACAACTATAATACAAAAACGTGAAATGTACCTGAATTTGAGTTGTTGTTATAGTACAAAAAAGTGAATTGTACATAAATTTGAGTTGTAACTATAGTACAAAAACGTGAAATGTAAATCTTAGTAAATCATATTCCTCATTCATAAGCGACATAAATCATTTCTTTACAATCAATTTCATGTTGAAAAATGAGTATGCAGTAAATTATAATTTTTTATTATATTAAAACACATTGAATAGATGAAGCTCTTTTGCTTTCATGAAAGATTTATTATTTTTTATGTATGAATTGTATAGATATATTGATTTTATGTATGCATTCTTTATTTAGTATCAAAATATTATTTTCAGACTTGTTTTTTTAAACAAAACCAATAATTTTTTTAAAAAAATTGATTTTTTTTGTAATTTTAAATAAAAAATGATCTTGAAAGAAGAATTTGGACTATTCCTTGAGTTTTGAGAGGTTTTTGATATCGTTATGGAAAATTTTTGAACTTAAATATTATTCATACATTCATCTTACTTGTATGCATTCCAATATACATAATTGAGCTTTAATTTTCTCATAATTTACTTGCTCAAATTATATTTGCTTACTTTTGTTGTTCTTTATTGTCAAATATATAGTAGTAGAGATATTATATATTCAAATGGCTAAGAAAATAAGTTTTCAATGAGCTTTCATACTCTGAAATAAAGGATTATATTGTACAATATTCTACAATCGCTCAAGTTATTAAAAAATTGATGCATAATTAAAGTTAAATTTAAAAAATATATAATTTTAATTTTGGTATAAATGTTTTATACCGGCTTTCTGGCATAGAGGTAGCGCATTTTCCTGGTGTTCCGGGTTAGAGTCCCGGTTCGGGCATGATTGTTCTTCTGTGTGCTATCTGTGAGATGTGTGACATTGCCTCTCTGTAAAAAGGGGCTGTGCAAGCGATTGTGATAAGTTTGTAGCTAAAGTCGTACTCTTCGCCCTAGCTGGCGCTTCTTGAAACAAGAGACGTTTATTTCGGTTTAAAATCTTCTGATGTATCAGCGGGGCTTGTCCATGGCAAGGGCCATAAGTAACAACATAAATGTTTTATATAACAGGGTTGAGTCAATTACATTTGTGGATATTTATATGAAGTCTCAGTATGGTGATAACCCTTATCAGAATACAGTTTCAAAAATATGTTAGATATCTGAATTAAATAAGTGATTTCAAATTTTTAAATTCCATCTGTTAATGAATAAGGAGCAGTTCCATCTGTTAATGATGAGGATTAAGAGTTATTTTGAGAAATCGACAAAGGTGATAAGCTATTCGGACAAATTTGGTTTTTCTTTCATATGTGCCAATAAAACTAAATATTTTCTTTTTTTTCGTAAATTTCCTTTTTTATTTCTATTTTTATGCTGGATTTTAGAAACTATTCACGAGCTTAGTTTTGCAGTATTTTATAGCATAAGCTTGCCTGTTATGATTGTTCATCGATAATTGAGTAAAACTTCATCGATAAAACTGTTCAGGTTTTTATGAATACGCGCACGAAAAGTACACAGAAATTGGTTTCGATATCATTTTTAAAAAAATAAAGCAGGACTATTAAGTGTTTAGAAAGGCTTGTAGCGGAAAAATAAAGATGGGGAAACTTTCAATTGGTTCGATGGTTATTCACTTCGGTTACGTTACCATATCGTTATACATTGTTTTCACTTTAGTGAGCAGTCGCAATTTATTTATAACTGAATATTTTTATTCAGTGAAGCATTCATTTTCAGTTAATACCTCATTATTACTTCCAATCTGATTTTGATTATTAGTTTTAATTTAATCGTTATTAATAATATATACAAAGAAAATGGGCCGATATAGCCTGGTTGGTAGAGCGTTGGACTTGTACTCCTTAAGCCTAGTTCCAACGACCTGCGAATCTTCAGACGGCCCAACGCGTTCCTCCATTTCACCCCGCTTGCGGTTTCTTGGGGTCCTTTGATGGACCTGTGGAAGCATCCGAAGTTTTCAATAAATTGCCGGTAGAGTGCCCAAGCATCAAAGAACCACAAGAAGAATAAAATGGGGAAACACGCTGGCCATCTGAATATTCGTAGATCATTGGAACTAGGCTTTAGGTTGCAAGTACGAAACTCACCGGCCAAAAGGTTCCCCGAGAGCGTGGTGGCTGGCGCTTGTTCAATCTGTCGTGTCGCAAAGTCCTCCATATCGAGAATAATACCAATGGGGGTACTAAGTAATAGGTGATCGTTCTCTGTTTCAGATCTAAATTACTATCTGTGGATGAATGAATGAAAAATGCATGATTGAAGTCTGCCCCCTAAAAGGGGCTGTGACGTGTGTGTAGCTAAGTCGTACTCTTGGACCTAAATGGCGCTACTTGTTAAAAACAAGAGACGCATATCTTCGGCTTAAATTCTGCTGATGTATCAGAGGGGCTTGTCCACGGCCTGTGCCATAAGTAATAAAAACAACAAAGAAAATTCTTCTACAAGAACATAAATGATCGACGATAATGGACAAGATAAAGCCAAGAAAACCTAATTTGAGAGAACTTGTTATGATATCGTTAACTTCACGTTTTATTTATATTTCTAATGCTGCATTGTAACAAAGATAAATAAGTAATAATTGCATTGTAACAATTATTAATAATATTCTCTTTCCATTTGGAGGTTATTGCTAATATTTCCTTTCCGCATTATTTATAGTTTGTATTTAGTAATAATTTTTTTTATTACTCGAAGGGTATTTTTTCACTTATTTTAGTGATTAGTTAAATTAGTAAATGATTATTCATGAATATTATGGTTAAAAAAGATTATACAAAATTTTTATTATATATTTTAAACATATATCAAATATTCTTTTAAACAACCTTCCAATAAGTCTGATATTTTTTTACTCCAAAACATTCATTATTTAATTCGTGACTGGTATATCTAAGATATAATTTATTGAAAAATTGCCCCTTGGGCACACCTTTTGACTTTTATCAAATTATACTGGATGACATTTTAAAACCTTCCTTTTCTATAACTGATCAAAATACATATTGCATTAATATGAAATATTTATTGAGTCATCTGTCTAGACTGTTAATTACACAAGCTTCTTCAATACAGAATACAATTTCACAAGCTTTCACGATGCAAAACAGAATTACTATAATGCTTTACATTAACTTAATTTCAGAAACTCTTTCCAATAATATAGATGTTATCCTAATTAAAGTAGTTGATTATCATTCATCTATTATATAATTTTAATATGTATTTGTAGAGAAAAATATTTAAAGATTATACATAATAAGATACTGAATAAAATTTCTTTAATTTATTTTAATCTGTTTAATATCAATAACTAATAAGTAATCTAAACTTATATTTTATTATTAAGTTTATTATCCATTTTTAGTATAAAATGAAGTCCGAAAAGCTTCTGCACGTTTGAACGTTAAACACTTTAGGAAAAGTTAACAAACATTTTTGATATTTATACCATTTTGTAGAGTATTTATTGGGAAAGGGTTTAGTACATTAAAATTGTATCAAAATTTTAAAAAAAGTTTTATAAATACAATTTTAACTTTGCAATTATACACGCATGCGCAAAAACCCCAAACTGCGCATTTGCAAATAGCAAGAGTTGTGGAATAAATGTGTGATACATTTCTTTTTTATGTCTGATTTTAAACAGCGATTCAAAACTTATTATGCCCCCCCCCCCAAAAAAAAAAAAATCAACCGTGACCATAAGAGGTTTGCTCTCCTAAAGTAAAAACACCTAAATGTATGATAATTTAATAAATGAAATTTAGTTTTTAAATTTTGGTAAAATGAAAAAAAAAACTATTTCACAGTTTTTTAGAGCATAAACATAGTTTGTCATGATTTATAGTTTTATTTTATTTTTTATACAATCGTAGAGACAGATTTAAGAATCGGAACATTGTGTTGCCAAAATCTGTCAGTAGAAATTTGATGTTTTATTTTTTATTAAATTATTTATATGGGGGCAACGTCTAAAAGGGGTACTCATATGAAATATGAAAGGTAGACAGACATGAAGATATTTTCTTGAGAGATAACTAAATGTCTCCTACAATTAAATGTTTTCAAGTTCTAAATGTCTCCTACATTTAAACATTTTCAAGTTCTGAATTCCCCTACAATTAAACCTCCTTCATGTTCAAAATGTTTCCTGCAATTAAATATCTTTCATGCTCTAAATGTCTTCTACAATTAAACATCTTTCTTGTTCTAAAAGTCTCCTACAATTAAATCTCTTTCATGTACTAATTGTCTCCTAGAATTAAATCTCTTTCATGTACTAATTGTCTTTTACAATTAAACCTCTTTCAGGTACTAATTGTCTTCTACAATTAAACCTCCTTATAGTATTAATTGTCCCCTACAATTAAATTCTTTGAAGTACTAAATGTTATCTGCATTGAAATACTTTCTAGTTTTTTATACTCGCAGAAACATTAGAAAAACAATTTTTAATCTGAAATTCTACCTATTATTTTACATTCTACCGACTATTCTACTCAAAATTCTGCTTTTCAATTTACGCCCATAGAAAAGCTTTTCATACCATTTGAAAAAAATTATAAAAATAAAATTATTTTTTTAATTTTTTCAACATTATTCATACATGATACAGTAGCAAATAAAGTTTGAGCATTTTATTTAAACATGTAATTATTACTTAAACGAAGTTATTTTTTTTCTAAACATTTTTATACCGCCTTAAAATCAGCTGCGCAAGATGCAGCTGCAGTATTTGTACTTTTTCCTTTTAAAAAGAGAAAGTTAACATTTTACATTCAGCTTGAGCCAGAGGGCAGAATCTTTTTCATGAACGAATCTTTTTTTTCCTTCCAACTCCCAACGAACTTTGGATTTCTTTTCTGGTTCGTTGAGATTAAAAGAAAATTCAACCGACCCTTTTTTTAGCTGAGAAGTCCCAGAAAAGTAGATTTCTTTTATCTGACATTATTTTTTTATTTCGAATTTTAAAAGATAGAAAAATTGCAGCAAGAAAAGGGAAAAATAAATAATTTCGTCGGAAATGTACTTTCAAATTTGCATAAAATGCTAAATTGTCTTTAAAATCTCTAAAGCTTGTCTGAAAGTAGCTTCAGGCACTGCATAGCATTGCAGTTTTATACCCTTAATTTAAATACATCCGTGATATATTTACGACGTTTGATGCAGAAAAAGAAAACTCTCAACTAAGATTTTGTGGCTTTTTTTCTAATTTATTTTTGCCAAGTAATGTAAACTTTGAAGGAGTTATCGGTGAGATTCTTTTTTAATGTGTGGATTAACAGGTATCTCATTTTTAATATAATATCAAAGACTGTGATTCCTTATTTTAGTTTAAATGTCATTCAAAATATGAGAATTTATGGAAAAACCATTTAGGAATTTCTTTAAATTATCATGTGGGATATACGCAGTTTTGTTACAAATCCGTATAATGGTTTTATGACCCAGTTTGTATCACAATAAGGAAGACAGATTTACAAAAATTATCAATGCAATTTTAATCAGATTGTTAGATTTATGAACAAGTATATAGGAGAACTATTGATAATCTTTGGGTTGTGTTGTGAAAAAAGATGCTCCCAATAAATATCAGAATTCTGGTTTTCTGTATAGAATCTCAGCTTCAAAAATGATTTTTTTCTGATACTTAAGGATACCATAAAAGAAACGGTAGAATTACCCTTATAGTGTTGAACATAGAGCGAGCTTTCTCCTGCTCTGTTACTATTGTTTACTAATTGTTTGTTATTGTATTGTTGACTTCTGCAAGTGTTTTTTGTGTACTTAACTTTAATTCAAAAGATCAATTAATCTTTCTTTTAAGGACGTAATCATACGTGAAACTTATTTTAGACTGTTGCATAAGCAAACATTTTTGTAGTTAATGTGTAATCAAAATTTTCGAAACAAATCACTAATGTGCTACGATTTTTATTACATTTTTCTCTTAATATGTCCACATTGGAGAAATTCTCAAACATGGGAAAGAAAATCTGGTACTTACGCATTATACCAACTTCGTCAACGATCGCCAAAGGTTTAGTTACTTTTTAGCGATGAAGATCAACGCATTATACCATTATCGGATGGTCATAACTGGCGGTTTAGCAACTCATTGGTGATGACTTCAAATTTAGCGATAAAGTTGGACGGTATAATACGTAAGTACCAGAAATCTTTTTCATTTGTTCTTGTTTTCCTATGTTTTTTTAAAGGATACAAATCTTTTGTAAAATAAATTATTTATAGAATTGTTATTTAAAGGTTCTTTAATTAATCATTTTTCTGACAATTTTAATTATACGAAAGCAACTGATAATGAATTTCATGTAAGGAAATAGTTTTAATTGGCATCAGCGAACAAAATTATATTTCAGAACAGAGGGTTTTTGAAAGATTTAGAGATATGTTACTAAAGACTCAACCTGGCTTGACAATTATTATTAAGCACTATTAAATTAAAATACTGATTAAAGAAAGGGATGTAGTCACTTTAAATTTTTGATACAACTCAAAGGAATCTATCTTAACTTATGTATTTGTCCTCCAAGTGAGGCTTTTATATGCTGTGACTAACGTGATGACCAATTAATGAAGGCGTTAATAAATTGCTATTGTTGTTGTTCCCGTGTTCCCCTTGTTACAACGGAAGGAAGGGTGTAGTAGCTTTTGAGGGTATGGATCCCTGAGCCCGTGGACAAGAAGTCTGACTTCTAACTCATACTCGGCACAAATCCTTTTTACAGGGCAGACTTCATTCATGCATTTCATTCCTACATTCACAGATCGTTATTTAGATCCTAAGCAGAGAACGATCACCTTTGGCCCAGTACCCCCTGTGGTATTACTTTAGGCATGAAAGAATTTCTGACCATGAAAGATTTAACGCCCACCGCACACACACAAACACATGGAAAGTCCTTCGGTCGGCGGGTTCAAACTCGCTACCGAAGGGGTGCGAATCAGATTTTGCTTTAATATACAATACCTATTATAAAAGATATACAAATTTTTTCACATATAAATATTATGTGAAATTCCTAAATCTTTAAGTTATTAATATTGAAAAATATTGCTCCTTGCTAGTCTGAAATGAATTATTTTATATCTTCCCCTCTCATTGAATGACATAATTATATACTTTTTTTCATTTTCATACTCGAGAATGAATATATATATTTAAAATTGAAATTCGATAATGGAAATATTAAATTAAATATTTAAAATATATTTCTATTTTTATATACATTTATGCTGACTGTCGGTACTGTTATGCTTTTCCAATTTTAATAATTTTTACAAATTACTCGCCTGGAAAAAAAAACAAAGATTGCAATTTTCATTAGATAATGCGAACGAGAATAATTGCTATGACACAAATATAATTTTTTAACAATATTTAATTGACATTCATATAAAACGAAGCATAACAGATATGAACAACATAGTAAACTTGATACATGCACAACATCATCGAGCTCCTCACGTCCAACCACACCTCTTCCACCGTCTCTCTCGCCTTTCAACTCATCTCCTCTCTTCTCTTCTCTTCCCTTCAGTTTGCTTTCTGATTCTCTGATTTCACAGCGCCCTCACACTGACGAGTAAATTTAAAAGCTTGATACGAAGATTTAAAGAAAACGCTTGTAAACAGCTATTCGATTTCAAAACTTGAATCCATCATTGGATTGAGCAAATAAATATAGTTTATATAGTTTATACGCAAAGATTGCCTTCGATATTGAGATAGTTTTAGTTTCTTTCTTCTTATTGAGATAGTTTCAGTTTTTCTTCTTATTAAGATAGTTTGTTTTTAAAATAAACTATCTCAATATTTTTAACAACAAAAATATCTATTAATTAAATTAATTAATGGTACAATTTAAAATCAGATCCCACAAATATAATATTTTATTAAAAGCTTGAATAATTCTAAGAATAATACAGTATGTTAGCGAATAAATTCTAAAGTATATAATTGAATGAATTCTCAAAATGCAATTTTCCGAATTGTACCACCTTTTCCAAGTTTCAATTTCCGAGAGCTAATCGATTTTTTACATTCATGAATTCAAAAGTTGTCGAGTTCCACTTTTCTTGAAGTAGTTCAAAATTAAATTTAAAGTTTCCGTTTCACAACAAGACTCGAAGCCCTTTTGGAAAAACAAACAAAGGAAATGAAAGCATTAAAAGAACAGACATTTGGGCAAACACAAATCAAGAAAAAATGGAAAAATAAACCTTTCAGCTTCCCACAATGAACCACATTCTCGCGAGGTATTATAATTTGGGTTCTCACCGTTTTGGACTACGATTTGTATTTAAATAAATAAATCACGAAGAGATATTTGAAAACAGTTTGAAATAAGGCTTTTAAATTATTTCCATTGTGCTTGATTTTTATTATTTATTTTATTATCATTCTAGGAGATTTCAAGAGAATATTTCTCAATTTTATCTTTCTCTTTTATGTTTCAGTTTCGGAACTTCTGAAATAAATTAAGAGTTTTGGAATGTAAGCTGATACCTTTTTATGTCAAGCTTATTTTCCTTTCTTTTGGAATATTTTTTGAATCTTTTTGTCAAAACATTCGATAATACAGTTCATGAGAAAAGAGTTGCATTGTCAGGATGAAAGAGTTAAAAAATGGTTCTATGTTGTTCGTTAGTTATTTCAATAGAACTTTTAAAATTCAATAGACTGTTATATAAGGTGTTAATTATTTTTGTGATTTCCGTACCTCATAACTTTCGAATAAAAATATTTCACAAAAACCGATTACGTATTCGTAAATTATAACTCAATGAATTCTATTAATGATATTAAAGTGCACAAAAAGCTTATATTAAAGCTTGCACAATTTGCACTTTGTAGGCATTCAGCTGGAAGCGATTATGGAGAACGTTCCACATTGTCGTATCCGGGATATGTAACTGCACAACTGATTGTCTCGTTGATTTTCGTGGATTATGAGTAAACGTTTCTTGGAGGCGTTCAACATTTTCCTGCGAAGAACTGGGTCTTCCCACTCCCTTCCGGTGCAGAACTTTACTAGTTTGTGTTAACTAGCGTCTGATAGAATAATAAGAATGAGGATCTTTCTTGTACGTGATCCTGAAGTGACGTTGAGTTGTTTTGACTGATTTAGTTTTGAAAAGCCACAATACGCACACATTGCTTTTTCTTGCACGGTTGCCATTTTTATTTATGACGTCATAATTACCCAGAATGCAAATGCGCTGAGATTGCATTGTTGTCACGTAAAATTCTTTGAGTTTTAATTTAAGAAATCGTAATCAGATTTTCCGTAATAATTTTTATTCGAAAGTTATGAGGTGTGGAAACCCGAAAATAATTAGTGAACATCATGCATTTCAGTATTTTTGTATTGAAACAACAAATCAATTTACTTATTAGAAAACAATAATAGAATTTTCTAATTACAATGTTTAATAAAGATCTAATGCATTCAAATCAGAAAAATGAAGATGTTTAAATAAAAGATCTAAAGTTCATGCCATTCCAAATGACATCCTGGGCAATTGTATTCGAATCTAGTCTGATCCAAAGAGATCCAAGTTTAGTATATAAACTTAACCTCGTGGAACCATAAGAAAAATATAAGATGAATAAGATGATTCTTTTCATGACCACAAAATATATTGACAAGTGCTGAATTACGAAGTGATGGCATTGTTCTGTCAAGCAAGATTTATCTTTTTCCACAAATTGTTTGGTTCCTATGTATACATTTAAGTGGAGCCGTGATAATAGTCATTGCAAAATATTGTTTGTAGTTGGCACCAAAGTCACTTAACCAGATTGAACAGTTGAGAGTTTGTTAAAAAAAAGTTTAGTTGTGTCCAAAATTTACTTCAATAATCCTTTATTAAAAGAAATGCTAAAAGAACTAGTGGCTGTGTTTGATCAGGATTATAAGGAATGTCACCAGGCCTTGTAGTAAGTAGGTCCGATATTGGAGATATGGTTACATCATCACAGCTAAGAATTTCTAGGAATCAAATAACCGTCTACGTCTCCAATATTTAGAAATAATTTAAATAATTTAAAACATTTATTGGAAAAATACTGAATATTTAGATACTTTTTTCTCAGTAGCAAAAAAAAAATTGCAAAAATTCTTGTATTTTGGTTTAAAATTTTGGTTATTCAAAATTTCTTGTGTCTTTACATCCTTATCTATGAATTTTTTAAAAGCTTTATTAAATATTTATTGAAATCAAAAATATATTTAAAATGGCTTTTTAAATTTCAAACTAGTTACTGAAAAATTATGTTTTCTATACTATGAAACTAGGTATGAAAACAATCTAACCTATTTTGACTGATTTTTCGTTAAAAATAAATTACCCTTAAAAATTGTACTTTAAGAGGAATGGATCAAAATAACATATTGGATATCATAAAATTCTTGCTTACTCAATAACACGACTTTTGGAAGTTGCACTAAAAGCAAAAGGGTATGGAACCAAATGTTATTTTGTTTTTGCTACAGATTTAAACTAGCTGTTTAAATGTGAATTTAATAACACATTTTGATCCTTTTGAGGGGAAGAAAAAGCTGTGTATGTTAAATTTTGGGGCCCACTCTATGATAAATAATCTCTGTAGGAGGGCATTCATTTTTGGTCAGGATTCAAAACAAATAAATGATGCTGAATCAAGAAATATAATATAATTTTCAAGTCCTTTTTGTAGTTATTCTGTTCTTTTATTCCTTAAATTTCACCTTTTAATGACCTACCTATTCACAAACCTATATGTATAACATTTTTCTTTTAAAAGTTTAAGAAATTTATCCATGTCATTTTTAAGATACAATGTATCAATACAATTCTAAAATATTTAATCACGCATCCGTCCTGATTGTTAACAGTTTTACAAAACTTAACTTTGTATAAATTAGAGATTTTCAAAGTACTATACAGAAAATGTCTTAAACCTTGAAATTTAAAATATATATATAATTTTCTGGAGTACTTAAGATGATTAAAATTAGTAGAAATTGAATATAT
>JAOUZG010036900.1:7897764-7912416 GCA_026289955.1 Argiope argentata | reverse complement strand
ATATATATATATATATATATATATATTTGAAAATTAATTCTCGTGGTGTAGATTTTAACCAAATTACATTTGTTTACAGGCTTATAAAATTCAATTTTCAGTGAATGCATCTAAAAAAATGTTTTCTTGAAATTTAAAAATATTAATAAACAACAAATGGAATCTGTAGTTTCATTTTTATATAGGTATATCTCATAAATTATTTTCAAGGATGAATGAATTATTTGCTTATATTGAATTTAACATTCAAATGTTTTAAAAATGTGCCTTTGCACGTGTGCATTTTTCAGAACGCATGAATTATCGTAATTTTTTAAAATATATCTCTGCGTCTGTCTAGACAGCTTATTATTTTTATAGATTTCTGTTCAATTTGCAAGTATAACCACTCAAAATAGAGTTCGTTTTCAATTACCTAAAATTGAAAATATTCTTTTTTCAAGCTATTTATGGTTATTTGTATGAGCTGTGTTTAAAGAACTATCTATGTTTATATGAATTTAATTTTTTAGAAGCTTTTTTGTTTAAAGTCAAGCATTATGGAGTTAGAATTTAATTACGTAGTCGTAAAAACATATTTATCTAAAGAAAAAAAAAAGAACCGAAAAATAATGGGAAATAAATTATTATTTTCATATTAGTATATGTAGCTTTTGAAGGTAACGATACGAGTCCGCGACGCAAGGAATAGTAGCCGAGTAACATAACTACTACACCAAAAAGTTGTCTTCGGTATCGTAGATGTTGTTTGGCTTATAAGGCTTGAGCTAAATTGATTCCTCACCAGTGAGTAGGCGGTCAAGAGAACGATTTGCATTGCGCCAAGCGTTATGGCGAGTTGCTGCTTTCTTACGTCAAGTGAGCATGACGATTTTATTTGTTTGCTTGCTTACGTCAAGTGAGTCTGTCGATTTTGCTACGGGTAGATGGCGCCATGACTATTGCGAGAGATTGTGTTGTCAAGGTCACCAATGTTGTGATTGAAGGTCGCTATACGAACCCGCGACGCTAGGACTAGTAACCGAGTAACATCACCACTATACCAAAAAGTCGACTTCGGTATCGTATATGTTATCTGACTTATAAGCTTTGCGCTACATATACATAATTGAAAATGTAATGATTTACTTGATATTAATGTATGTGGTAATCTATCCTATCATATAATATACACTTAAGTGAACAAAACACTAGTACACTTATTTAATATCAGGTAGAACGCGCACAATCAATCGGAAGTGCCGCAGTAAGGAATGACATGGATTCAACTAACTTCTGAAGATATTCTATTGACAGTTCACATAATGATTCCTGCAAGGCAGTCCACAGAAACATGGAAGTGTATAGTGAGGGATATCTCATCAGGAAAGAACATTACAAAATATTCAGATAATGTTCATATCAGGAGAATTAGGTGACTAAGAGAGAGAAAGAAATTTATAAGAATGATCCTCAAGCCACTCGGCAGCTACTGCAGACCTGTTGGGTGGCGCATTATCCTTTTGGATTCATCCCCATCCGTCAGAATGCACACAGGACATGAATGCAGCTAGAGGACCAGAAAGGATATTGAAGTACCTCTGACCTGTCTTGGTTGAGTCTACACACATCAGCGGTCCCATTTCATCCTAACTGCACATGCCCTTTACTCTCACAGAGTCTCCACCAGCTTGAGCAGTTCTTTGTAGGTATGAGGGATCCCTGTTTTCATTGGGTTTTCTCCACATCCACATCCATACACAGCCATTCACCCGATACACTCGGAAACGTGACTCATCAGACCAGACAATTGTTTCTGAATCATTCAAGTCCAATGACGATGTTGACGAGCCCAGACAAAATGGAAAGCTTTCTGCCTCTGAAGCAACAATGGTACAAGAGATGGCATGTGGCTGCGAAAGCTCATTTAAATTAGGTTACGTAGCATAGTGCGTACACTGACACACGTTGATTAGGCTCTTATAATGAGCGTTTTCCAATTTAAGCTATTTATTGATTTTCACAAGCACAGAAGGACCTTTAATTCTGATATGATTGTACTGTGAGACATTTTAAGGACTCTACTGGTCCGTCAAAAACAAAAGACAGAAGCTACTCAATGAGGGTGAGGTTCTGCTCGATGATAACATATCTATAGCGTAACTCACGCTAACTAACTAGACAAGCTCAAGTGAAAGTATCTCGATTATCACCCAACAGCATGGGCATGGCATAGGTATACTCTGTCCCGGCCGAAGCCATTCGGATATAACGATGAGCTGCCGCAAGGCAACCCCCACCGAGGTTAATCAGCTTAATTTTCATAAAACAATTCAAAGAACCAGATCGGAAAGATATAAGAATTTAGATTCTCAAAAAATGTCACCTTGTCTCCAAGTATAATAATTATCAAACATTTTAACGGTTATTAGAGGAACATAAAAATGTAAACAACGTTAACTAAGAAAATGCTGCTAAAAAGAAAAAGGTATAAACATTTCAATAGATATAAGAGGAACATGAAAATCTAAACAACGTTATCTAAGAAAATACTGTTAAAACGAAAAAGTTTCCAAATAACCTACCTTGGTGAGCATTAAAAACCCCATGACCAGTTATTATTTGGTTAATGAAAAAATCTCCATATAATTTTTTAAGATGAACTGTTTGAATAAATATTTTAGTCCAAACACCTTTATTGGAGGCTTCCCAACGAGCCTGCCACTTTTCAATTATTTTTTATTTATTTCAGTTCACAGTTGAGTTGTAGTTGGACTAAAAACATAATCAATAGTCTCTTTTTTTAGTTGTATCTTTTGCATAAAAATCTGCTCTTTCATTACCCTCAATCCTTATATGTGCTTTTACCCAAGTCAAATTAATATTGATTTTAGATTTAACTATTAACTTTTTTATTTCCTGTATGAAATTTTTATATTCGTTTGGAGCTTACAGTGTTTGTAGGGCTGGTCTTGAATCTGAGATGATGTCCGTATTTATCAATTTTTCGCTTATTATGAATTTAACTGCTAGAATTTCTGCTATATATACAGTTGTTAAATCATTTAATCTATACATTTTGCTATTTCTTTCAACTCCATCCTGAAAAAAGACAAAGGCACATCCCACTCGGTTATTTAATTTAGAACCATCAGTATATAGTCACCCTGTTATTTTCATGTGTTTAGTCCCTTGGAAAAGCATCTGAAAGGGAAGCGCTTAAATTCGAAAAACAAACTGAAGAATGCAATGATAGACAGGGTCTCGTCATAACCACTGGAATTCTGGGAACAAGGAAATCTTCTGCTCGTAAATGAATGGAATCGTTGTGCTCAAACGTATGGTGCATACTTTGAACAAAGTCTTCATTTATACCGACAGTGTCGTATCATACTTTTTTCATTTAGAAATCCCTTGTAAACGAATAAGGGTGTTGAAGTTCTGTGAAAATGGAACTACATATTTAGTAAAACAATGTGCCATATTTTCGTATGTCTGGTTTACGTTTTCAAACAATGGTACAACATGAATATTGGAATGTTACAGAATTTTTAGATGATAAATATTCATTTAAATTCTGTCAAGAGAATCAAGAGAATTTATAAAATATTTTGAATAAAAGTTTTCTTAGAAATTTTTTACTAATTGTTTTCAGACACTAAGCATGTAGGTAAAAAGATGTGAAGATATACGGTGTAGCTAAAAATGATTGGACTTGTGTAGTATATAAAAATATTATTTCGATTTACAAGCATTTAATTACTATAGTAGTAAAAAGAAAGTTAACATGATTATTAATGCCACTGATAATTTGGAAATATGTACCTCAGACATAATAAAATCCATAGTTAATTAAATCAAATTTTTTTCAAAAATATTGAAAAAAATGTCAAGAGTGATGGCAGTATATTTTTAATTTCATTGCTTGACTTGTTGGAGTTGTTTATTGATGTATAAGAGAATTCGAAATTATATATATTGTGGATAGTTATAAAACATACATAGATTTTAAGGTTAATAATATTTTTCGGTGTTCCCATTGGTAAAACTTATTTAAACATATAACAAATTTTGAAAAAAAAATTGATATTTTACACAAAATAAATATGAAAAGTTTTAAAACGAATTCAGGTAATCCCAAATCAATTCTTTCTTTAATTATTAATTTTTTGGGGGAAAATTTGGTTTCTTATTTGTTAACAGTAATCTATTTTTTAAACCCTTTCAAAATTTCAAAGGAAAGATATTTGTTTATACTTTACATTTTTACTCTAAATTAAACGTCGATAAAAATGAAATCTTTATTAGAAATAATCATGTTAAATTGAATTAAGTTTTACTTGGAATTTTGATTTAGTTTTTTTCTAGTTTATATATTTTAGAAACCTTTATTTTATTTTAATTTGATTTGATGCTTTAGGATCTTAATTTTATTTTAGATTATCTATTTATAATTTTAAGATTTTTCCCTAAATAAATTTCCGAATTTCTTGCAAAATCTGGTTTATTATTTATAACTTTTTAAAGAAAATTTAATCAACCAGGTTCTACGAAATCTATTTATTTTGATAAAAGGAAATTGTAGACCTCTTTCAAAAATTAAAAAAAAATCTTTCTTAAAAGCGAGGCAAAACAGAATATTAATTTCGAAAGTTTTTATATATGTAATTTTTTCTGTACCTTTCTAAATAATTACTTTTCTAAGAAATCAGATATATTAGCTTTCTAATTACAGTTTTAGAAAAATCTCAGTAATTTCAAACGTGATTCCTAATATAGTTGTAATTGAATATTAATGAATAAAGGGAATATAATCTCTACCCTCTCCGAAGGTATATAAATAGAAATCATATTCGCCGAATTTAGATAGATGTTTATTCTAGATCTAAATTCACCGAATATAGATCTAGTATAAACATAACTAGATGATAGAATTTCTTGTGAATCACTAATAAAAGGAATTATCAGAAAAAAATCCATTCTGAAAAGGAAATCGCATCGTTTTGAAAAAGAAACAGAAATAAAAAGTCAACAGTCATAAAGATGTCAAATTTTATTTAAACTAAATTTAAAAAAATTTCAAGGTAATAATGTTTTAAAATTATCTTAACAGAAATTTGGAGGTGGATAATTTTTATAAGTTTTTATTTTCTGATATATATTCAAGGAAATCATTTGGGATATGGAATAAATAAATAAGCATGTAATTTCTAAGAGATTACCAAATGTTTCAATGTTTTTAAAGTATTTACAATATTATTGGTTTTTTTACTAATTTTCTTCAATAACGTAATGCTTCGTCATAAACGCGTCTTTCGTTTAATACATCGTCAGAAGTTATTGAATATTAAGGTCAAAACGAATTTTACAAAATATACACCATTGTTCTTTTTATTAAATCTTCTCTAAAGAGGTACGTCCTATTTTTGAAAGCATAGGCGACTGAACTACAGAATTTTTGTTGTGCCCTCCAAGGAAGCGAGAAGCGGCTAATTTGTCCACCGATTTTTCATTCTAATAATTGACGTCTTAACGTATAAATCTTTGCTTACATGTCATATATCTCCAGAATCAGTACATAAGGAAATATCACTAAGCAAACATAAAAAAATTTATGAATATTTGAAAACCCACTAATTTACCATTTTTTAATTGAGTTGTTTCAACAATTCAGACCTTTATAGGTTTTAACACTATTAATAATTACTGCATAAACTTATCATAAAAGCCTTCTTTAAAGATTAATCAAAAAAAAATCCCACACAAAAATTAAAGAAAATCTATGAAGCAACGAAGTGCATCTGCCAATTTGAATGTTTTTCTTGCAATAACAAAAACAAATTATATAACGACCAGAAATTTATAGTTTTAAGTTGGGAAGAATAATTTTTTTCGTAATATCATTCATTTATTGAATAATGCATACATTGTTCTAGATAGTAAAAACCGAGATAAAGAAAATTAATAAAATAAATTATTTTTATATTGATACCTGTTAGCAATATTATTTCTTAAAAACCGAATAAAGAAGACGGGGTTTGTGCTATTTTTTACCATAATGTTAACATTACATATATTTTCAATTCTTAAAATGAAGAAACTTCTTAATCCATGATATTTTTACGATAGAATCATGTTAATTTGTGAATAGTAATAACCTGCAAGTATGAAGACAATTTAGGCATTCATAAGAGGCTTAATCTGAAGAAAAATGTTAATAAATATATAGTATGGGAGAATTTTTTAAATTTTTTATCATTTTTTTTCCGTGATTTATGGACCTGTAGAAATAGTATTTCCTGTAGAGTTATTAGAATTGAACCCATTTTTAAAAAGCAAATAGTATAAAGTTTCATTTAACGTTTAAAAAAAACTAAAACAATAAAACTAAATTATTTTTTACTGTTTATTAAGCAATAATTATATCTGAAAAGACTTCTTTCTAGTAACTAATTTTCTTCTACAATCTTTCTCTTCGAATAAGAAGTTGAAGCGGATATTTTGAAGTGAACGTTAAAGGATCGAAACTTTTAAAAATCTGGATTATTCGCCTCGTCGATTCGCATGAACGTTTAATTTAAGAGCCTAAATCCTTTTAATCGGTTTCAGCTGAAAGGAAACTTTTAAACTTGAGACTTTGTTAAAAATGTATGTGCTTAAGAAGAAGAAAAATCCCCTATATTCTATATATTTCCTAAACTTAAATTTATCTATACGAATTAAAAGAAAGACATAAAATAAGAGCTGAAAATGTTTTGGAATAATATTTTTTTAAAGAAAAGATGGTATCTTATTTCTCTTTGTCTTAATAGAAAATATAATATAGAATATCAATTGCGAAATGAAACGCCGAATATGGGAATTTTTTCAGGAAAATCGTAATTCATAAAACTTTATTAACTGCAATAAATTATTTGAATGCCTGGAAAGAATTGTAAGTGCCATTTGAAGGACTCATAATAACACTACTTCAGATTCTGAATTACAATTAATATAATTCAAACAGCAGTCTTAGTAGAGTTTGTATTGATAACTCATAAGCCAGATAATAACTTCTGAGCACACTCAATTAATTTTGTCTAGTGCCTTTATTACTTCGGCTACGAATCACAAGGTCAAGAATTTTATCCTTTCGGTCCTATATATATATATTCCAAGCAATTTTCTACACCCGCTGTGGTGGCCTCTACCGGCAGCAAAAGTCATCAGGTGCATTAGAAACAACAGCCACAATCACCACCAACTCGCACACTTGGCGCAAAATGCAATGTTAGTATCACCATCGACTCACTGGTGAAAGAGTATGTGGTGATAGCCTATAAGTCAGATAACAACTTCCGGTCACTAGTATTTACTTTTGTCTAGTGGCTATGTTACTCGTCTACAAACCCGAGTTCGATCCCCGGTCCACACGCTCAATCTTACAAGCTATTATGAAATATAAATAATAAATTCAAAACTTGATGATTTACAAGTATAAAATATGGCTCTTTTTTTCTAATTTAATTTAACACGAAAGATTAATTCAGCTCTTTCATTCGTTAATAAAGGAAAATAAGGTACAAATAAAAGAAACATACCATGTATAAAATGATAGAAACCTTAAAACATTGTCATAATTAGGAATAATTAAATATAATTAATAATAAATATTTATAACCCCCCACCCCATAGCCCAATATATTCTTTCATTGAAGATTGTACATCCTCTTTAAAGAAACTCATACGAATGAAAATATAGCTTCAAGTTGCCTAGAAGAAAAATGGTTTGAAAAGCACACTTTTATGAGAGTAGTTGCAATAGTGTAGACACTGATTTTTTTAAAAATTAAATATCCTATAGTTGAAACAAAAACCCAATAGCGTTAAAGTAGAATTTTTTTATAATTATAATTTGTTTCAACCTCTTCTACTTTTGTGAATTTTTAATTACATGGCAACTGTTTTTCATAGATCTCTTCATCACATGGTTCTCGGTTTCACATGGCTTATCTCTCCGTTATATATTCAAATTGTTTTTAATAAATTAATACTTGCCTGTTAGTAGTTACTTTTAATATCCAAAGCGTGGTTTTTAAATATATTTTTATCTTAATTATTTTCTATTGTTTTTAAGTAATATTTTATCTATAATTTTAACACTTTATTATTAAGTTGGTTGTTGTTTCCATAGCAATCATCTCAAAAAGTTTTGAAACCAATTTTGCAATAAATTTATATTAAATAACAAAATGTATTTGATTTTGCATTGTAGAATAGTGTAACATATAAGAATATAAATATGTTTAATAAAGTTATAAAATATTTGTTTTTCTCTAAAGTTTCGAAAATAAAAAAACATTTGCTAATTTTTAATAACAATTTCTCTCTGAACTTGTAATAGGAAAAATATGCATTTTATGCAACATCTTTTAATTTCACATAAAATTTTCATAGCCTTCTTGTATTCGATCAGAAAGAAATCTGAAGCTCTAAAGGTTTGCTTTGCTTACAAGAAATATGCATTAAGAAATATATATATATATATATATATATATATATATATATATATATATATATATATATATATATATATATATATATATATATGGTGCACTGGAAAAATAGCAAAGAAAAAAATATAATATGAAAAAAGTTATGGATAAAGAAAAAAAAGTTAGGAATATAAAAAAAAACGAGAAAGATAGCAGTGTGAAAGAAAAAAAAAACTCGAGTGCGATTTTTTATGGAAAATGTTTGGTCACTATCACACTGGAGGAGATTTTAAAGGTTAGGAAATGTGGACTGGAATTGTCTTATCCCCACATTTGTACTTATAGATATCCTTCATAGAATCAACCCTCTTGGCATTGTAGTTTCATTAAAAACATAAATGTGAGTAAATAATCTATTTGCTAATTACATGCTGTTTTCATGTTAGTGAGACTTCACTTTCTAATCAAACAAATAAACTGTGCAGATGATAAATACTGTTTTAGTTCTTAAGCTCTCAAAAATTCGATTGGAAGCGTTTAAATATTTGATAAAACAAGGAGAGTAGTTGAAACATTATTATCAAGAAAACCACTGTTGAAATTTCAACAGAACATATCTTTTTGGTCAGTAAAAATATAATGTTTGAATTTTAAGGCCATTAAAATTACAAATGTATGAAATGATATTTGGTTAAAAGGAATTGAGAGAAAATTGTAAAATTAATCTTTAAATTTTAATAGTTCAACTAAAAGTTTAATTTGAATTCGCCTATTTAACTTTGTTATAAGATCGGACTTTATTCGCTATAAAGTTGTCTTCGAGTTACATGCTTATTCTTCAAATAATATGTTACCAAATTTTAATAGCTGTAAATCAAACGGCATGCACGCTGCAAAAGTCGGCACGCACACGCACATATATTTTATTTTTGTAATTATCAGGTTTTAAGATTTTTACTTTATATGTCAGTCTTATTAAACTAAAGTACACACCAAATGAATAATGTTCATATTATAACTAATTTTTTCTTATTAAAATGTGTCATCCGAAGCCTTTTGCTTCAAATATTGCAGTCGCAAAATCCTTCTGAAATTAGATTATTGAAAATATCTACTTGTTCATGTTTTTAAATGTTATATCTTTAATTTTTAAAATTTTAGTGTAAATAATAAACTTTAAGGCACAACTTCAGATTTTTTTCCATTAGTTGTATGCCTCAGAAATCTATCCAAAATTGAAATAAAAAAACAAAAAAATCAATTGAATCCATTTCCTAATTATTAGTTATCTTTATAAATATTTTTAATTATTATTCAAAGAATTCTTCAAGTACAATGACTAAAAAAGAATAAATTACCTGATACTGCATTAATATGTTTGCCGAAATAAATTTCAGTCATTTATTTATTTATTAATTAATTCAATCAAGCGTGAATAAAATAAGTTAAAACTAATATTTTTACAAAACTGAATGTGCAATTAAAGTAATGAAATAGCAAAAAAAAAATGATTCAGTGTAAAATTTAAAGAAATTTCTTTATTTCATTTGCTTAATTTTGAGATCGTTTCTTAAAAATTTTGCAATGAAAAAGAATTCTAATGACTATTTTAACTGCTCGTTATATCAGAATAATTTTTAAGGGTACTAGAAACGTCTTTAAAAAGTTAATTAATTTGAGAAATAAAAAAGAATGTGATCAAATGGATTTAGAAAATTTAATTAATAAAAGCTTCTTTCAATTTTGGGAAGCAGTCGCATTTCAAGAAGCATTAATTAAAAATAAGATATTCTGTAGGAATTTCGATATAATAAAAGTAAAAGCCATTAAGCCTTTTTTTAATGGAAGCTAAAATAAAGATTTTTTTAAAATAATTTGTTTGAAAATTATTGATTTTTTTCTTTTTATATCATTATTTAAAATATACTTTCAACGCAAATAATATATTTGAATTAATTCATTGCATAAAAAAACTATAAGCTTAGAATCAGATGCATTAAAAACATTATGGGTGGTTTTCATTTCAAAAGATTCTTTTTGTGTTTTTGAATTAGTAAACAATAAAGTACCTTGCTTCGGGTTTCGTGCTGACTGAGAGACGATAAAGATGTCTCTAGAAAATCACTAGATGTTTATTCGTATAAATCTCTAGAAGATGTAGGAAATTACAGCAATTTCGGGTCAAAACTCGTAGCTCCAATTCAGATAATAAAACAGAAAACAGCTCCTAAAGGTAGAGGTCTCCAATACATCAGACAGATGACAGCTTCTGTGTGCTGGACTAACACTTCAGTCTTCACTATTCTCTAGTCCTCATGGTCAATCGGATGGTAGTATTTATATCTGACTTGGCGTGGAAATCTGAAATTTTCGCCAAGGTTATGGAAGGTTCTAGACTATCTCGCTAAATAATGGTACTAGAGCTTAGATAAAACTTACAAAAATATCTATTTTTTGCCAAATCTTACCAAGTCGCCAATATTTTCGCCAGAAGGTCAACAAGTCTCCAAATCATCAGAAATACCGTTTTTAAGTAAAAAATAAATAAATTGCACTGTTTGCGTCCCAGAATCTAAAAATTTTAGATCTGTCTGTGATATTACAAGACGAATAAAAGTATTTACAAAGTTTGTAACAATACCTTATCAACAATAGGCAGAAAATAAATACGTACTGTGAATATTAATCATAAGTCTTAACAATAATATTTTAGATATTTCTAAGAAATAATATACTATTTAATTGAGTTATCTTTGTAAAGTAGTATTTTTAGAGCTCCTTTAATTTACAATTCTTATATATATGTATATAATATAAAATGATTTCATCAAGTAAAGAATCAAAGCGCCTTCACTTTAAAAATTTCAACAAAAAAAATCATCCTTTTAAAATAAATTTGAAATGCTCTGTTTTTATATTTATTCATTTATTATTATATTACTGGGCAGTTTTCAATCCCAGAATCTGCAATAATTTTTTCATAATCTTTTAATTCGTAATTTCAGAATACATCAGCTTATATAACAAACTATATTCTTTCGATACGAAGCTCGTATTGTTAAATATTTTCCTTTTTGTAGAACAAATTTCAGTAAATACGAACTTTAATACAAATATCGCGTCACTGTTTAAAATTTAATATATTTACAAATCATTCAAGTTCATTCGAATGAAATGCAGCAAAATTATTGCACCATGTGGGGTTTCTCCCATGTGAGCAGTAGAGACTGTGATCTCATTCTGTTTTAGTCCCAAAATTTTATTTACAAGTAGAAATGGAACACTGCACACACATAAAACAAAAATACGAAATTTAACAAAAATATCCCATCATCTTTTGATTTTGTTAATCTTCATTTTAGACTAACTTCTCTTTCATTTTGCCCGTTCCCGATTCCTATTGACCTCTCTCTTGCTTTGTCAGTTCCCGAATGACTTGTAAATTTTCGTTATCACATTTTTTTTCTTTTGAGAGATGGTACACGATAACGCAAAAATTGAATGCCAAAAAATTAAGATTTTGGATTTGAGGAATATCCATTTTTACATGTTCTTATATGAAATTACGAAAGACGTATTATTTATCAAAAATTTGACTTTGATTGCTTTCCAATTTTAGACCTCCCTGAATTTTCAAAACATATTTTTGTATTATATCTGATTATGAGCATAATAATTTAAAACAAATAGAGCTATTCGATGATTTAATATCCGAAATAGGAGATTTGTAACAAAAAGTGGAACTCTTTGAATAACTATGAGAGTCAAGAAAGTAATACTTAAAATAATCATTTTTTGTCAAGCTAAGTAAAACATTGAAAAAATCAAAAGAATATTATCTCGTAATTTCTTAAAGAACCCCAAATAATTCTTTTTTTTTCTTTTTCATTATTATTATGTATTCAGTGTTGATAGATAAACCTGAATGTGAAAAATTGGAATACCTTATTAGCAATGAGAGACTTTCAAAATATATATCTTTTATTTTCAATTAATCAATTTGAAATAAATTTTAAAGGTATTTAAAGAGAAAAATCCTTAAAAGTACAGAAAGTTTCATCACGATGTGTTTACAATTACTGAGTAGAATTATAATATTTAGTAACAGTTAAAATATTACGTTAAACTTCCCAAGAATTCTAAAACTACTCGTAAACTAGTATCAGATTTTAGTTTAAATTTTACGGTTGACTAGACAACTCATATGAAAGCGTTAACTTATTAATTTTGGGAAAAATATTTTTGATATTTCCTATGGAACGATGCATATACACCTTAATAGTAAAATAAAATTTGTATGTATTTTTTCCAAAATATTTTATATAACTGAATAATTGTACGGCGAAATTGAAATTTCATCGAAGCGCATGAAAAATTCCAAAATTTGAAAAATTATTATTTTATTTAAAGCAAAGAGTCATTTTAGCAAATAAATGTTTTAAAGTTTTAATTTTGTGAATGAAATACTTTAAACAAATTTTTTTAAAACTTTTATAAGCATTCAAACACAAAGTTCACATTTTTCCAAAATTCATAGTCTAAGAAATATGGTCAGATTAAAGTCCTTTGATCCCTTTAGAAACATTATGACAAATTTTCAGACGAGTTTTAAAAAATATAAATGCTTATTTAAAAACATCTATTCGAATTTCCATTAAACACCTTGTCGGGTAAATTTTAAAATTTAATTGCTTACTTTCATTTGCTGAAAGCTGCTTAAATATCAAAGTGTGTTATTGTTTACATACTTTTTAACATCATTAATTTATTATTCTTATAGATAATAATTATTAAAAAAATTATGAAAGAGAAACATTGAAAATGAATTTGCTCACGCGCATATCATTTTTTAGAATAGAATATATTGGAAGAGTACAGGGAAAACACATTAATTTCTTAATATGATAATGACTGGGTTATAAAAATAGGATAATAATTGTAAAATGCTTATTAAAGCAATAAAAACATTGTTGTTAAGATAATAAATCTCTCTTTTTAAAATATATATTTATACTGAATTACGAATGATAAAGAAATATAGTAAAAAATATTTAAAGGATTATGCTCTGATTTATATGGGGAAAAGAGAAACATACAATAAATAAAGAAACTATACTCTTGAAAGTTGCTGAAAACAGAAAAATCTGGAACTCAATTTTAAAAGAAAAATATTATTAATTAAAGAAGAAAGCTTTAGTTTTGTGACTACATTGAAAAGAAGCGCGTTTCTGCAGAAGATAGACCAGAACTGTAATTAAACTGTAACTGTAATTAATAACTAGAATGATAATTTCCGCTTATTATTTGTATAAAGGGAATACTAAGTTAGTAATAATAATTATCTTCAAAGGATTATTTAACAGCGTTATGAAATTAAATTAATTAAGTTATAAACTAATTGTTATTAATGATACTAATTCTTTAGCTTTTAAAATAGATATTTCAAATTCCTTACGGTAAATTAAAATTGAATTACATAATTAATTAATTGGATTTATGGCTTCTTTTTATGTTTTTATGCATTTTTAAAGATGTAAATAACACATATAGAAAGATTGGCGAAAATGTTTTTTTAAATGTATATGATAATTTATAAAGTAATGTACATGTGTATGTGAAATCTAAAAATAAACTTTTTAATTTTATATATGTTTTAAAAGTTTATTGTTAGTTATTTGCATAGTCATTTGCTTAATATACAGTAAATAACTCGACAGGTTTTGTAAATTGTTGGTAAGGTATAGTTAGCATTTTGAATTTATATCTTTTTCAAAGTATATATACAAGCATTATTTTGAAGTTTCATTATTCTTACAGAATTTTGAAAAAGCATTAGGGGAATTTAATTGTAGCTATAATACTTCTGATGTTAATAATAGTACTTTATAGTGGCATTTTTTCTCTTAAAGAAATGTTTTTACTTTCAAATAAATTATTTTGAAATAATCAAAAGATGTATTTCAGTATTTTGACAAACACTTCATAATGGTATCATTATCATGAGTTTTTGAAACATGAGAATGTTGAAATATTCCTAAGTTAAAGTTATAAATACAAGATTATAATTTTTAATATAACATAATTATTTTATCAAAATTTCTCAAAATATTTACATCATTAATTTACGGTTTACAAAATACTCTTTAGTCACATTCGTTTCACAAATACTTTCAGCAAATTTATGAAACCATAATTTGCA
>JAOUZG010036900.1:7874355-7897364 GCA_026289955.1 Argiope argentata | reverse complement strand
TATATATATATTCATTTGTTCATGGGCTTGATAAATACTCTTTACTTCATGAAAACGATATCATTGGGTGAATAAAATTCTGTAATATTTATTACATTTTGAAACTCCTTTTTTAATAAATCATCGAAAGGCTATCACTTAACAAAGAAAAAAACATCCCATACGCAAATAACAAAGGCAAAAAATCTTAAATTGGTGACCATGCTCAGTGTTGTACATTAAACCCTTTAGCTTTCTTTAAGTCTTATAAATATAATGTTATAAAGTTATTATTTAATATTTTCTGTAATAACATGCTTAGAAAAATAAATTAAAATATAAATAAAAAAACATGCATTTTTCAGAAGCAGAATAATATTAAAACATATTTTGAGGATTTTTTAAATAAAAAAATATAAATTTATATATATTTTATTGAATGGCCATCTTTTTATTCTTATCGTTTACAGCTTTTTCAGACATCAACTGTGCAAGCGCAAGTGAGTGAGAAATTTCACCCAATTTCTTTTTTAATTTTTATAACCAATGTTTTATATGCTTGTATTTAGTGCTTTTTGACTTCTGATATTTTAACTTTCTTGTTTGCTCTATTGTAATGCTTTCATTGCATCAGTGTTTCATCTAAATTTATTAACATAATTTCACTTTGATTTTCTGTATTTTTATACTGATACTTTTCTGTTCTATATTTTTACACGTGTTTTTTATTGTACGCCTTAATTTTGGAGCTTACGATTGCTTGGAGCATTATGACCGAATGTGTCTTCTGTGGCAGAAAGACCGAAACAGTCAACCAACCACGCACTACTTTTTAAATTGAATTTAATCCGAATTCCTTATATACTTATTTTAGCTTCCCTTTCGATGATCTTTGAAAGACAGGAGTTTGGATTTTCTGAAAAGAAATGCCCTTTAATATATGCAGGGTTTCCCGAAAGTAAAAATGAAGCATCTTATTTTTACAGATTCGAATAGAACTCGTCGAGACGAGTATTTTGATGTATAACATGTAGGGTCCCCGAATGTAGCGTCATAGTTTAATTATGTGAAGCTTGTGTCAGGAAATGAGAACAAAAACAAGTGAAAAATGTTTTTTTTTCAGAACTTTCAATACATTATATCTTTCACTTGTCGGTATTTCGAACAAATAAAACTTTCAGGTTTAGAGGTCTCAATAGTTTTCTGCAAAACATTTATTTAAACTTCATTGAACTCTGTTTCAACTGTTCTTAAGTCATCCAATATTGAATTTTGTCTGAGATACACTGTGTCTTTCAAACATTCCCTTAAAAAACCCCACTTGTTAAGATCCAGAGAAAAAGGTGGTCATTATCTACCCTTTATTGTTTTATAATTAAATGCAAATCTAGCGGTCTATTGTGAAAATGATCAGCTAAATAATTGAAGTTTTGATAGTATGAAGAGGTCTATCAATATCTTTATTAAACCAATGTCCGGTGGTTATCTTGACTATGTCATGCAAGAATGGGATGTCAATGCCATTTAAAAATGGTACTCACGCATTACACCGCCTTTGCCAACGATCGCTAACTGCTTAGTAACTTTTTGGCGACGAATTTAAATTTGGCGATAAAGATCAACGGATTATACCGTTGCCAGATTGCCTTAATTGGCGGTTTAGCAACTCATTGGCGATTACTTCAAATTTGGCGATAAAGTTGAATGGTATAGTACGTAAGTACCTCAAAAACTTTCACTTTCTGAACATCAAGTTCTGTTCGAGCAGACTGTTTTTTCTTTTCATATTTTCGCTATCACATTGTCCAACACATTGACAGTTTCCTTAAATCTTTCGGGCGTTCTTTTAATCGTCGTGCCTTTTATGCTGTGATGATTGCCGAAGTTTATGACCGTTATGTGATATGATTGCAATTCATAAAAGGCCAGCGCCATAAAAACACGATAAGTGGAGTATTTTATCATTTCAAAGTCTTAACGATTTCCACGCATTACAGAGAAATTTTTTTAACTAATAACGTGAGACTTATTATCATTAAACCTATTTTCTAGCCTTATATGCCATTGTGAGAATTTATATATATTCAGAAGCACACACGTTCATTGGTTGCCATAAATTAACATAATCACCTAAGAAAGCGTCCATGTTGGATAATCGTCATATACATCATAATTTGGAATGCAAATTGTTGGAATCATAATTAACTAGCAAGTGTAATTAAATTATGCTTCTATATTCGGAGATCCCGCATGTTATACATCAAAATACTCGTCTTAAGGGTACAATGGACGTTGAAACCAAAATTTCTCAATTTTTGAGGTATTGTTTTGAAATTTTCATGGTAAATGCATTTTATCAATCTAATGCATCAATAAAAATTTCAGCAAAATTTATTGATAACTTTTTAATTTTGTTAGAAAAATATTTTTAAAAAATGAAAATATTGTAGAATTTCAAATTGTTCCATGCGCATAAAAATAGAACATAAATGAACTATTTTAGTGTTTTCAGATACATTTTTTAATTCTACAAAATATTTTGCATGTTTAAATTAATTCAAAATATGATTTTTCTTTTAAAACTTGGCATTATTGACTTTGTTTCAAATTTTTTAAAAAATCAATGCAATAATATTACTTGAGATCTTCAATAAAAAAAATATAAACCACATAATTTATCTTAAAATGCAAAATTATATTATCATATGTTCATACAGCATAAGATAAAAGTTTCAGAGTTGTAACTAAAAATATAATGCGCATGGAGTATTTGAAAATTTGGACAGCATCATAAAATTTCATTTTGAGAAAAAGCTAAAAATACATTTCAATGGCTTCTACAGACCAGAAACATAATTGAAACAACTTAAATATGTTAAATATTTATATTTATAAAAAAATTATTTATTTTTTGCAATATATACATCCATAGATTTATAATATATTTGTAAGAATCCACAAAACATAAAGTAAATACTTCTGGTGTAGCAAAACCAACTTCTTTTTTTCAATTAAAAAAAGTTCAAATAAAAATTAGACTTGTTTAATAAAATTCAATAAGCCACAAAGATTAATTTATATTCATATAACATTTTTAAACCATATATGCAGCCATAAACATACAAATTTTGAAGCAAATCAAAATACACCTGCTACATAAATAATATCCTCATGTTTTTCTTCTAATTTGACATGTGCTGATTTTTTGAATTTTTTTTCATGTTATTGTTATTATATGATGACAATATGATACATGCTTATAAGATACAATTTATTTTATATGATTAACTATTTTTTTTCTTAGTTATAATAAATCAGCAATCAAATTTTGATACATTTTCTTTGTTAAAAAAAGAAGGGCTTTAGAACTTTGTTGTTCTTCAAAGATTTTTTTCTGCAAGTTCCTCCCTAAATACAGAACCAAATTCTTTACCATATTTAGCACAGGATAAACACATTTTTGAAGAATAAACAAAAAAACTTGCTTAAATTATTTGAAGAAATTTTTCCTGATATTCATGACAAAGAATATTCTTCAAAAAAGAATACTAAAGTGTTTGCACAGAACAATGTAACTATTATACACAATTTTAAGATGATGAATTCAATATTTCAAGTTTATTGCATTTGGTAGAAACTTACAAAATGTCATTAGAATTGCTTGGTTATGAATCAAATAATTTCTTTGTCCATAATATCTTAGCATTTTCAAACTTTGTCTGCTTTTATTTGGACGGCCTATTGGGCTTTTGGAAGTGAAAACTGATTAAATTCTTTTTAAAACAAAATGTAGAAAAACAAAACAAAAAAAAGATAACTAAAAATAGAGTAAATTTTAATTTCAACCATGAATAGAACTGCTTTTGTATCTAATTTCAAAGAAACTAAAACGAGCAATTCGAATATGAAATATACGAAGAACGAATAAACAAACCAAAACAAACAATAAAAGAAAGAAACAGTAGAAGTTTTTAACATCTGCCAAAGCAAAAACAACAACATAAAGTCAGAATTAAAAATTAGATACACTAGAGCGCTTGGAGGAAAACAAAACCTTTTTTACAGCAGCTGCCCAAATGAAAACAAGTGGGTGTGGCATCCTAATAACAATAACAAAACGCTGATATTGAGCAAACTTATTAAGATATCAAAATAATTTTTTTTCCAAACGATAACTTACAGTTTAAATATACATATAAGATCAAAATAAAAATATAGCAAATTTCGTCGATTTTTTACATTTTCATCGTCCATTGTACCCTTAATGTATTATTTCCGAATCTTTAAATATTAGATTCTGCATACCTTATAAAACACCCTGCATTTAGCAAAATATAATAAAAAAGAAATTTTATTCAAAATGCAATAATGAAAGAAGGATGGATTGAAGATTTTCAGCCTTCAAGGAGAAAGATTTTATTAAAATAAATGATTTCATTAGAGTCTTTACAAGATTCTAATTACAATAATCGTCTTTATAAGATTATTATTTTATAAGATTTGAAAACCTCAATATAAGAAAATATAGAGTTCTCTCTTTTGTTTCAAAGCTGGGAGAGTTAAAACATATGAATGTAATAAAATTGCTATACGTTTTATATATCTCAACACTTCAAGAAGCTTTTTTACTTGTAATAAATTAAAGAAATAAACAAGATATATAAGCTATTAATGATTGAATTGTTTCGCTAAATGTGGGAGAATTAAAATATACATAAAACTATTTAATAAATCTAAAAACTTTTCTTCTCTTAATCTGCAATGGACATTTCTTTTATACACATTAAAAAATGCATTAAAGTTATTAAACAAATATTTTATTCTATTGCTTATTGAAAGATAATTGCTTCAGTGAATCAAATATTCTTTTCCCTAATTAAAGTTTCAAATAACATATCTGAAAAGTCATTTTCCATTGCTTCAAATAAATTCAATTTTCTGACAACATTAAGTTGAATTTAGAAAAAGAGAAACATAAGTTTAAAAAAAGTAGTTAATAATTTCTTCCATTCGGAAATTTTTAATTCATGATCACAAGCTAAGTAAATAACATTAAAGTAAAATAAAGTAAAGTAATATTTCTTGAAATCTGAGAACTTTCTTATTTGTTTAACTTTTGTTCCTTCGGAGTTTTTTACTTAATGATGTGTTCACTTAAGAGAAATGCAATGAATGTTTTTCTTTTTCTATTTCTTTAATGTAATTGAAAATTCAAAAAACGATTCTTAAATTACTGCTTCAAATACGTTAATTCAACATTCAATGCTTTAATCTTTTATTGGCTGTACTTTTTTATTATAAATATCAATATTTTTAAACAAATTCGAATTAAGTATTATTTTTTTTTGAAAAAGAATTTATTTTTAGAATTTTGTCTTCAAAAATAAAAAAAAACAAATCTGCCCGCATGTATAATTACTTTTATGATTGTTATTATTGAATGTCAATAATTACAGGGTGATTAAAAAATACGTTTGCAACATGACATGTTTCATCAGTTATGCATGAATCATGAAATCATAAGTGCGTTTTATATTGTGGTGGTAGCGGATAGCGCTAGGCCCGAACTCCCAATCTTATGTTTAGTAGCCGAGTAACATGCCAATCAAGCAAAAGGGACCCTTCAGCTCGAGAGATGTTTATAAAGTTTTCACCACATACTCTCCCAGCTGTGAGTCGGTGGGTAGACAAGTGATACAAATGCAAGGTTTAGGTGGTGATGTTAATTGTCATATTTAATAGGCTTTACGGTCTTGTTGTCAATAGACGGCGCCACGATAGTTAAACGAAGCTGCGTAAGAATGTTGATTTATCCAAGGTCACCGGGTTTACCATTGCGGCGAATAGCGCTAGGCCTGAACTCCCAAATTTATGGTTAATAGCCAAGCAACATGCCGATCGAGCAAATGTGACACTTCATCTCGAAAGATGTCATCTGCTTATATAGCTTTCACCACAATATAAAGAAGAGCTGAGTAAATGAAGTGTCTTTATTTGAGTCGTGGGTTGCTTAGGACAACATTGGCAATTACGCGTGTTAAGGAATGGCTGGCATGAATTTAATTTATGACATAGCTAACTGCAATTTACAAGAAGTCTTACAAATTTATCATAAAAAATATCCTGATAAAAAGACGCCTTACCACTCAGTATCGGTGATTGTGTGAAACCGGTTCGTTTGATGTACAGAAACTAGACGCTGGTCGCCAACGAATGATTACATCGTTTTCATTTACAACGCATCCGGACATTGGGACCGAAAAATTTCAACAAAAACATAAAATTTGTGCTGTGTTTTTAGAAGGGAATATTGTTAAACGAAATTCGCAGCAAGTGATCTGTTCATTAATGATTACGTAGTGTTGCCTCTTCCCAAGGATCCAGGACGAAAATTCAACGAATGGTTCTTCATACCGAAGAAAACCGAAAGTTTAAATTTGACAAATTTGTTAAATTTGTTTAATTTGAACAATATTCACAAGAGTAGCACTACAAACCCATAACTTTATTTTCTGCTATTTTTGTGTTTGATGATGATGATGTCATGACCACTTTTTATCACGGAAAGAGGGGTGCAGTAGCTTCTGAGGGTATGGACCCCTTAGCACCCGAGGGCGGAAGTCTGAATTCTAGCTCATATGAGGATGAAACACATACCCACATGCTTGCACATCCTCTTTTTACATGGGGGCACATTCACACATCTCACAGATAGAACACAGACGAACAACCATGCCCGAACCGGGACTCTAACATGGAACTTATAGAACAACAGGAAGACGCGCTACCTCAGTTCCAGAAAGCCGACATTTTTGTGTATGTGCAAAGCATTGTATTTTTTGTGATATTCTTTTTTTATTCCTGTCTTCGTGCCTAATTTTGCTTTTTCAGAATTTTTTTAATCGCAAACAAACTATAAGTCTGTTTATGTGAACTAGCATAACTCTTCAGTTTCTCTCCGATAGTTAGTTTAATAAGACAAAGCCACTTCCCTTTCAAATTTCAAACAGCTCACTGTTTTTGGCATTCTTTTACTCAATATTAAAATCCCTTACCAAATTTTAACCAATAAAGGTCAGACGTCTAATAACAGTCACATGAGTGAAAAGAACAGGACTGTATTTCTATATATTTCCACTTCATGATCTTTACACTGTATAAATAACTTTTGGTCTTAGCTGTAGGGGCTGGAAGTGGTGTCGTTAGCCCCTTAACCGGTTTATTTTCCTTACCATCTAATAAGATGACACCTTCTATTTTGGAAATATTTTCGTATTTTGATTCAAATGGAAATCCATGGAATACATGGCTTATCTACGTATTCGAAGTCATTTTACTATCGAATTATAATTGTTATGAATGATTTTTTTTTGTTTACAGCTATCAAAATTTGACGGCATATACGGCGCCCGGGCAAACCGGTTAAGGGGTTAATGACGATGCGTTCTCCATAGAAGGTTTTGCTGAACGTTCATAATTTGACTATTCAAGCAGATGAAAACACCCGCCACATGCGTATATGCCTCACAAAGCAAATTTACCCTTAATAGGCATAAGAGAAAATTTACTTTGTCCTTAAATTCTCCTAATTCTTTTTCCAATATAAATTCTCTTTATATTGGAAAAAGATTTGATAATTTTCTTTATATTTTTATCTTCCAAAAGGTTCTGCCAGAAAAGTTGAATCTTGTGCCTATTCATCAAAGCGTTCTATTTCAGGACGATGGAGCTTTCGAGCATTTCAGCAAGGCAAGTCAGAAAATATCTATAGGCTATTTTTTCTGAGTGTTGGAGTTGTAATGAACCATTCACATGGCCATCACAATTGAAAGACCTATATCTGATTGTTTTTCTTTTGGGGTTTTCTTAAAAGGAATTGTTTGTGTAAAACTTCTTTCATCACCGGAATACTTAGTAGAAAGAAGTGTTGGGTTGTACCAAGATGTGTTCGAAACACATCTGGTATCGTTAGGAAAATACTCCTATTCAATGCAGTATAGATGTCGGACGTTTCTAAATACATCTGGCAAAAACTTGAAATATCTACTATACAAAATATTAGTTGTGCATTTGTATCACGTGACTAAAACAAATAAAACTATTTGGATTTTTTTTGCCTTTGTATTACGTATCCTTTAAACGACCTTTAGCTGCTCTGAATAACGTTTCCGACCCTATGTTCCCATGTGACTTATTTTAAATCTTAGTTGCATTCCTGGTTATCCATGTTATTTTATAAACGTTAATTGAACCACTTTAAAGATAATTTAATTCTCTGAGAACGTTTATAAAATACTATCGTACGTCCTTATTATATTACATAATGTTTTCTTCCGGAAAAGTATAAACTAATATTTAAGCTAGCAGAAACGATATTCCCAAAACTTTCTTGCATGTTCTTTAATATAGATTTTTATTCTATCACCTCGAATTCGAATTCCGAACCTTAAGAATGCTATTAAGGTTTCAATTGCTCATTGTTTCATTTTCAAATTTCACAATAAAAGATTTGTGTATTACATGTTGTTGTTGCTACTTATAGCATTTGCCTATGAACAAGCACCCTGCTGATACAGCTGCAGATTTAATCCGAAAGGAGCGTCTCTTGTTTTTGAAGTAGCGTCAACAACTGTCAAGAGTACGACTTAAGCTACACACTCATCACATTTGCTTTCAAAGCCCCTTTTTACAGGGGTTACATTCACATATCTCACAGATAGCACACAGAAGAACAACCATGCCCGAACCCGGGACTTCCAGGACACGAGGAAGGCGCGCTACCTCTGTGCCAGAAAGCCGGCGTGTACTATATAGTATGTAGATAAGGAAACAAGTATTTGTTCATTATTTGCATGTCATTGATGACCAATAATTATGAAATTTCGATTATTGTCATGAAATGAGATGTTTTGATGTTTTGGTGTTATTGGTGACTAATCGCTAGCATAAGGGTTAAAAATAAGTAGTAAAAATCGAATAAGTATTTTAGATATCTATTACATACCCAATCCAGACAAGACTTTGACAAAGAAAAATAGTTAAAATTGGAAGAAGACATATTAAATTTTATTCACTTTAGAGTTTAAGCTTTGTAGTTACCACATTTACATGTGCTCATAGGTATAGACGTACTAACAGTCAGTCTTTGAAAGATTTGAATGAAAATTGGATAATAATAATATACACTTATTTTGTTCAACCCATGTACCAAATTTTATCAAATTAATTCCCTAATTTTCAGTTTTCGTGTTCCCGTAGGCGTCTGGATATTCATGAATTAATTTCACCATAATCCAAATATATCGGATTCAAAAATTCTTTCAAATACCGTATGCATAGATATACATAGTTAAAAAATATGTTATTCGGATTTTAAAAGTCAGGAACTTAGAGATTTATCCAAAGTTTGATATCAAAATGCTTGAAAATTTTAATGTTTTTACGTGGTAAATAAGAAAGTAAAAGAAAGTAGAGTAATAATTATTGTAATGTCAAAGCAAAGAAATGTAATCAAATAAATACATCATTCGCTATTTTTTACACATTTCCAAGACTAATTTCTTTTTGAGACAAAAAAGTTCAAAATTGAGTAATAATAAATTAAATGGTGTTAATTTTTTTTTCAATTTTAAATGTGCATTCAAAATAAATTCTCGAAATTTAAAAACAAGCATATAAAAATATTTTGAATATATTTTATTCTTATGATAAAAATAAACAAAATCCAAATTACTGTTTGCTATTGTTGAATTAGCAATTATATATTTTTTCTAAAATACTTCAATGTTAGTTCCTACGTTTTAATTAAGCATTCAAATTGAAAAAAAAATCAACAGAATTGCGATAATAACATAATAAAATTAATTAACAATAGAATTACCAATTTAAAAGTTTACTTATGAGATAATAATAAACTATTCAATTCAATTTGTAGAATTTTATTTTCTCCAATTATAAATTTCAATTCTGAAGAAATTTTAATTTATAACAATAATTGTATCTATGACAATTTTATATTTTTAGAATCGTTTACATTTATTATAAGCAATTATGTTAATTATATAATAATTTAATTAATGATTTCTCAGTTCAAATTTTATTTTATTTAAAAGAAGTATGTACAAAAAATTTATTGCAATTTTCCAAATGTCCAAGTTACAAATAGTTACTGAACTTTACGTTTCAGCCTGAACTGAATTCAAAAATTTTAATTCCGAGAATTTTTTTGTGAACTCGATGACTATATAATGCTTTAAAATAATCGAATGAAATATCAAAAGTAAATAATGCTCTACATTTGCAGATTATTATCAAAATTTTAACGAAATACAATTATACGTATTCAAATGAAATTGCACGTAATAATCCTGTGGATATAAATGAAGACTTTATTCAAAGTATACCCCTAAAAATGGAAAATTGATGCCTCAAAAACGATAAATCGCCAATTTTCTGTCAGTTCATTTTTTAGCTTCAAAAACCTCAAACCAAAACATCATTTTCTCCCATGATAGAAACATTTTTAAACAAAACAAATGTAGCAACATTGCCATTGACATAAACTTTTGAATTGCAAAGTAAATTCCTATCTTTAAATGGTTTCTTTGGTGATAAATAACCAATGGGACAACCTCTTGAATTATTTTCTAATAACCCTAAAAGCGAAAAATTGATGCCTCAAGGGCGTTATATCGCCAATTTATTGTCTGCGGATTTTGAAATTTCTTAAACCTCAAACCAAGAAAAGATCATGTTCCCACATGATAATAACCATAATCTGTTACATAAAAGGTATATCAACTAAAATATATATTATTTAAAACATTAATTGTTATTACAAAAATGCAACTTATGTAATTAAATTAACAAAGTAATTTAAATTCCCATCAATCTTTGCAAACTAATCTCACCTCTGTTCGTCCTTGTAAATTTCTAAACCCAATGCTTATTCTTCATTTAGGAGAATATGCAGTGACTCACATATTTGGACATAGAATGCTCAGTATTTTGTTTCAGACTTCAATCCGAATAGAACATAAGCTAGGAATAGCCGTTTCCAAGAGCCTCTCCAAAACAGAAGTTAAGATTTTGTTCTTAGAAATATGCAGATTTCCCATAGCTGAGCGGCGGAAAGAATTATACGTGAAATCAAATTTCTAAGAGTTCTCGCTTGGCTTGTTTTGAACTTTCGCCAGCTGCTTCTGACGAAGACGAACCGCTTTCTTAGTTAAACGCTTGCGTGTTGCGAATAAGCGGATTTGCATTAAATACACAATTTGTAGACCTTCTGGATTCTTTCGTACAAATACTATTTCAAACTATTTTTGATTCAGAGCCGCGTTTAGGATATAATGCGAAATTGTTCAAGTCTACATTGTTATTGTTGGATAGTCACAAATAACGGTTCCCAAAGTTGTTGAGAAGTTTGATGTAATTTATTCTCTTGAATATTGTATTCCAACAAAAGTTAAGGCATATCTCAGAATTATCAAGCGCTTAAGAACTTATTCTGTTATGTTATGACAATACTTAAATTAACTGGCAAACATTAATCAAATACAGTCGATATTTTTAGGTAATATAAAATCATTGTACTATGGGTATATAATAACATTTTTGGAACAAAAGTTGGGATTAATCTTGAAATTTGAGTAAGAAATATCAAAATTAACCAATATAATAACTCAAAACTACTTAAACTTTTAAAAAAATTAGTAGTTTTATGTTAATACATTGGTTAATTTTGATATTTCGTACTCGAATTTCAAGATTAATCCCAACTTTTGTTCCAAAAGTGTTAGAGTAAGTAATAGTAAAAATTGGAAATTACTTAAACTTTTAAAAAAAAGTTAGTAGTTTTATGTTATTATATTGATTAATTTTGATATTTCGTATTCAAACTTCCTAATGAAACCCAACTTTTATTCCAAAAGTGTAGAGTAAGTAATAACAAAAATTGGAATTCTTCGAACAAATTTGGAGCTCGTGGAAAAATTTTCATTAACGTTATTCGTCGCTAATATTATATTATATTAACCCACCTAACTCATAAATAAATTAATATAATGCATTGAAATGTTGTGTGTCATCTCTTATAGTGTTACTCTTAGTGTCTGTAAAATTTCGAATTGCTAAGGGGAAAACTGAAAAAAGTTATTATAAAGATCCCCGGTCGCCTTAATAAATAGAGATTTTAAGGTAGGTAAATACCTAAATTTAGCTTAAATTTGGAAAAAATTGGCATCTGAATTAATTTTTAGACATCAAAACTCTATAACAATCTTTCTTTTGTTTAAAAAAAGTGCATTTCCCAAATTTCTTAAAGCTTGGACCGAAACTGTAGATTTTTATAATATACACACATTTAATCACCGGAAGAAAGAAAGAGATGTCAAATATAGGAAGTTATTTACATAACGAAATGTTCGTGAGCCTATACCCTCTGCTATAGTTTCCAAAGATAGAAAATTCACCTAAATTGTTTTCTCATTTTTTTTCTTGACTAGTTATCCATTTCACTATTCACAGTAAGGTCATCCATTTATTTATTCATAAGCAGCCATTCCTTATTTTTATACAATTTCCGATAAACAATTAAATATCACGGTTACGAATATTTCTTAAAGAAAATAAAAATTATATTCTTCAAAAACTACTAGTTTCCTGAGACTCTCTGGTTTTTACTCGTGATTGTTAAAATGAATTGGCTCTGCTTTCCCTCTAGACCTATTATCGCTCACGCTATCTCGTGAACGTCTACTTTTCTTGATTGCAAAACAAACATGTTATCTTTTCTGTCTTTTGTATTTGTATTTGTGTAACTTGCAAAACAACTTTAATTGCACTGCCATCTGTGGCTGGGAAGGTAAATTAACCCTGAAAAGGGAAAAGTAAATTTAGTTTTGCATAAATATATACTAAAACATTAATGAATCTATCTAAAATTTATGAATTCTTAAATATCACTTTAAACCAATAATTATTTTTTAACTGGAAACACACTATTGGATTATTTCAAACAGGCACTTAAATTATTCATGAAATCAAAATGTATGTTTTGATTTTCAAGTCTATAAAATTATTTAAAATGCTTTAAAATTAAAACCGATTCATTTTGTTTTGTAATTTAACATATTTAAAAAAAGTATATAGCGCACAGATATTTCTTGGAATTTAAACAAGTTTTTAATAAGTTTTTGTTATACTATCCTTTGAATAATTAATACAAATTCAAATTAAAGCAAAATAATGAGTTTTGAAGAAAAATAATAAAAGGCCCTCAGATAAGAAACAATAGTAAAAATGTCGATAATTCTTTTCCTTTTCATCCCATCAAGAGTTAATGACTCTGTTCTTAGTAGAAAACAATTGGAAACTGAAAAAGGGAAGAAAAATGAGAGTCATTTGAATACCAGACTTACTGTTTTCTTCTTGTCTGAAACACATGTCATATAAATTATCTCTCTGTTCTTCCTGCTGCTTTCCCTCTCTGATTACAAAGGTATTTCTGCAAAGGCTTTTATTAGCCAGAAATTTAGTCAGTAATAGTTAAATAAATTCCCGTGACATCACAACGACATGACAGGCGCAATGCAAATTAATGCTACTTTGTATGTCTCAGTGCTCATGGATCTGTCTTCCATGTTTTTTAAATAATTTTATATATAATGAAACATATTTGAATGGAATTATTTTTTAAAGAGTAGATAAAAGAATAAGTTTTAAAATTTTTTTAATCATAAAAAAAAATTTGGAATTTTTTTTTATGTTCTATTGTTTTTATTTTAGAAAACAATAAAAATGGTCATTTTTCATTTTTTCATTCACAATTACGAATATTTCTGTAAGCATGTATTAAGAAAGTTCGATGAGAAATATTTAAACGCACATTTAATTGAAAGTTTTTGGCATAAAATTACCGGAACTCATGGATCTATCTTCTATTATTTTTACTCATTTTAAATATAATGAAACATTTTTGAATGAAATTATTTTTTAAAAAATAGAAAAAAGAAATATTTTTATAATTTTTTTTAAATCATAAAAGTAATTTTTTAAAAATAATATTTATGTTATACTATTTTATCTTATACGATTTAAGAAACAAATAAAAATGATAATTTTTCATTTTTCCCTTCATAATTCCGAATATTTCAGCAAACATGTATTACGAACATTTAATTGAAATTTTTTGGCATAAAATTTCGAGAGCTCATGGATCTATCTTCCATGTTTTTAAATAATTTTATATAGTATGAATCATTTTTGAATGAAATTATTTTTATAAAGTAGAAAAAAGAATTTTTTTAAATCATAAAAATAATGTTTAGAAAAATATTTTTCTGCTGTGTTGTTTTGATTTTAGAAACAAATAAAAATGCTAATTTTTCATTTTTCCTTTCATAATTTTTGTAAGCATATATTAAAAACATTTAATCGAAATTTTTGGCATAAAATTTAAAGAACTCATGGATCTATCTTCCAGTTTTTTAAATAATTATTTATAGTATTAAAAAATTTTGAATGAAATTATTTTTTAAAGAATAGAAGATGGAATAATTTTTTTAAATCAAAAAATTAATTTTAGAAATTTTTTTTTTCATATCTGCTGTTTTCATTTTAGAAACAAATAAAAAAAGGTAATTTTATTTTTTTCATTCACAATTCCGAATATTTCTGAAATGATGTACTAAGAAATTTCGATTAGAGATATTTAAACGAATTTAATTGAAATTTTTTTGCTATAAAATTTTAGAAATACATTGTAACATATATTTATCGATTAACTTTAAAAAAATTAAAATAATTTCTTAAATACCTCAAAGAAAAGAAACTGAACATTCAAATTGGAATCTGTTAACTTTTATTACTTAATAACGTATTTTGAAAGAGAGATAGATTTTTATTTCCATTTTCAATTTCATACAGTTGTCTTTCCATAATTTTATTTCACAGTTTCTAAAAAATATCCTATTGCTGGCGTTACTAATAGCACTTGTCATGGACAAGCTCACTGACGGTCGTCAGTGATTTTAAGCCGAATGAGCGTATCTTGTTTTTGAAGTAGAGCCTACGAGGGCCAAGAGTACGACTTAGCTACACACTCATCACATTTGCTTGCACAGCCTCTTTTTACGGGGGGGGCACAGTCATGCATCTCACAGATAGTACATAGAAGAACAACCATGCCAGAGCCGGGACTCGAACCCGAGACTCCCAGAACACGAAGAAGACGCGCTACCATAGTGCCTGGAGGCCGGCATAAATATCCTTGTTTTATTATTATTCGTATAATGATGGGGAATGATAGTATTCGAAACAACCAATTAGTTTGGAATTTTTGGTGAATATGAACACTAAAACGCATATTAGAACACTGTACTTTGGATGCATTTTATTCCGAATTATTAAAACTTAAATTTATTAATGAATAAATTTCTACTCTAAAATGCGTAATCTTAATTTTACATATTAAAGTCATTATATTTTAGAATTGCCACGTTTAGGTGTTTGTGATAGCACAGACAATCAGAAATGCGATATATCGAAGCATTTACGCCTTAGATTATTATTAAGGGTATTCAAATAGTTCTTTTCATTTTAAATTATCGTGTTAGCTTCTATTTATACAGCCAGATTTTCTTTGAATGGATTTCATCCAAATTGGATAGAAATCAACGAATTTAGTAAGTCAGCATTATATTTCAAAGTTCATACTTGCGTTTTTCCACTATTGCATTTAGAAACAGATAGCCAGCTATAATTTTAAAAATGTGGTGCTTAAACTCAAGAAGATCTGTCAAAATTTCGAGTTTGAATTTTTTACTATAAATTGTATAAAATATTTTGATATACTTAGTATACGAAAAATTAAAAAAAAGAAATTGTGTACAGTAACTATGAGTTTAAAAATAGTAATTAGATCGTTATGGACTTTGAACTTTTGATATTCATTTTATACGAAATTATAACCCATTGAACGACAAATTTGTTTTCAGTCAACTCTGCTCTGGCAGATGATTTTTTTCGAGAGGAGGGATTGATATAGAAACTTACGGTTTTGTTGCTCAAATAATTTGTAATTATAAAAAATAATATTTGTTTCAGACATTATATATATATATATATATATATATATATATATATAATTAGTGCCGGTTAATTCTTCATTAACAAAAATATTACATTTCTACATAGTATTTAAACGAAAGTAAGTACGTGTTTTAACATTTATACATATAGATTTACATAAATTACATCCTAACGGTAACTAAAAGCAGTCACACAAGTGTATCAAAGCAATAGACTCGATATGGCTTACACATACTTCTCTCAAAAAAATAATAAAACCGTAATAATTTCTGGCGAGTTCAGCTTATCATTGTCAGTTTGTTCAGGAAAGTTTATGACGAGTTGGACTCGTCAATTCCATTCATGGGGGTAATATGCTTCATATATACAAGAAAGTGTACAAAAATGTATCGTATCCTTTGGCTATTAATACAAATAAATATTTTTAAATGATCAACATTAAATGAACTCATTCATTTATTTTATAGTTTCTAATATCTGCTAAAGGTTTTCTTAAACTTTATGATTCCAAAAGATCCGCCTGATTATTTCAAATCTCATATACTAACTGAAGGTTTTTTTTTTATATAAAAGAAAATTGAAGCAAGCAAAGTCTTTCTAATAAAAAAATCGAATCGACGAATATCATAGCCATTTTATTTTGACTGATGTTTGCAGGATCGCTTCCAAACAATCGGCTTCCACTTACGATTTCGATAAAAATAACAAAGCCAGGAAAATTCAAATATCATTTTGACTGTTTGCACAGTACCAGCACAGTTCACTTTGAATCTGAAAAGCAACCTAAGAAGAAAACAAATTTCGGTCGCCGCCATACCGAAACGCTTTCATAGTAAAATATTTCCTCGTGCTGGGTAAACATTGATCAGAACATGAGATTTGTAGAATTCTGCGCTGTAACTCCCTTCAATGAAAACAGTTGTCTGCTAGTAGGTTAGTTTCTCCTTAAAAAAAGAAAAAGGATGATTCTCACTCTTTTGAATGTTGCTGACTTTGCTACTGAAACTGTAAAACGAAAGAGAAATGTTACCGCACTTTAAATTGATAGCATTTGATGTCCGCGGTTTTAGATCAACGCTTCGATTATGAATGAAAGAGAACCTGATGATAAATTTAGATTTCACCAAAGTTTTGAAACTTTTATTTTGATTTTAATATTAAATAGCTTTTGGTAAGGGATAGGAGTTGATATTTAGATTTTATTGCAAGACGAATGAAAAGCGTTGTAGGAAGATGTATATCAAAACACTTCTTCTAGTAAGATATATTTGTAAGGCGTATAATATAAAAATATTTGGTATTTTTCCGTTTGCCGGGTCGCAGGGAAAAATCAAAAAAGAAATTTAGTGGAATTTATAATTATTTGGCGATTTTTCGCTTTAAAATCACTGTAAGAAATTTGGTGGAATTTTACATTTGGCGATTTTTTGCTTTAAAATGATTGTAAAAAATTTGGCGGGATTTTACATTATTTGACAATTTTTTTGCTTTAAAATGTCTAAGAAATTTGGCTAAATTTTACGATATTTGGCGATTTTTTGCTGTCGACTGGTAAACAGAAAAAATATCAAATATTTTGCAAGGTAATGATTTATTGTTTAGAAAAGTGATAAAAAAATGAATCAAATATTTTTTTTTCAAAAAATCCCTAAACAATTTGTCCGAAATTTTTAGTTTATTTAAAAGCACTTTGATCTTCATTGTTTATTATAGGTTATTAGAATCTTTTTCTGAAAATAAACTCAGAATTGCTTAAATTATAAGAAATATAAGAAAAACAAATCCACTTCTATTGACATTTTCTTAATACTAGTTTGCATATAATATTTAATATTTTACCAAAAAAGCCAATGTTCTTTTAACCCTTTGCGGTCCGATGTCGAGTGTAACTCGACATTCAAGACAGTGCATCCTTTTGATGTTTTATTTATTCATTTTTCAAGTTTAATTGTTAAAAATGCCTACATAATGGTTAAGAGATGTAAATTAATTTTTCAAATTATTTCGATTTAACAGAATTATTTACATGTTTATTTTTCCTAGCAATAAACAAATCTTTGTATTAGGGTAATAATTTTGCATCTAATTATTTTTCAGACCGCAAAGGGTTAAAATATCAATAAAGTACAATATAATCTGATGAAACGATTAGTCCTTTCTAAAATTGGATTTTAATTATTTAATATTCCGGATTATCATGAGTTGAGCTTGGGTTTGCAAATGTATTTATTTGTCATGCTTCGAATGTAGTTTAGACAAAGTAGAAGTTTCAGATAATTTTTCGAATTATTTTATTGACTATATTATGCATAATAATGTTTTTTTAATTAAATATTCGAAGTGTAAAGAAGCAAAAGTAATTATAGTTTTTCACCAATCGATTGTTTATTGCCATAGTTTATGTGCGGCTTAAAGATTCAGTATTTGGTGCAAATTAGATTTATACCATAATGAATGTGATTATTACTGAGATATTTTAGAACAAATATTTTTTTCTTATTTACAATATTCTTCTATAACCAAAAATGATGCGTAGTTGGGAATTTCAACTATATTTATCAGTGATGCCAAGGAATGAATATTTGGAAAATCTTACTTTATCACGTTTCGTATAACGAGAATTCATGAAATGAATTTTCTGCCGATCGTTAGAGAAATATTTTGCTGAATATTTCCATTTTAATATAGAAATCTAGAATTCATTTGCAATGGAGCAAATTAAATGATTCCATTCTGTTCTGTTCTGTAGTTAAAGAAAGGGAATTTGAGATAAATCAAGATCTCAGGTGATTTCTTTATAAATATATATAGATTAGTATCCCATTACAAGAAATGAGGTAATGACATTGAGTCTTTTTTAATGCATCTAAAAATCGTGATTAAAGTTATTTATCATCATAAAAAATTAAAATTTCCTTAATAAATTTCATCTAGCTTACATAACATTAAAAATTTCATTTATCAAATTATGTAAAAGCTAATCGTTGTGTGTAAAAGGTCCTTGCTTTTTTAAAGCTTAGCAGTTAAAGTTTTTAAGTTTTAGCAAAACTTGTATACTAATGGAGTTAAAAAAATGATTATTTAGATTAAAATTTTCACCGGCAATCTAGATAAATCGAACATATAATTAAGAATGCATTTTATTCTTTGGAGAAGAAAAGAAAGTGATTTTTTTTGTGAAAGCAAAACACCATAACTTAACTCCAATTCTGACTTTATTTTTTAAATTTTGATTTTTAAATTTATTTTTAAGCAATTTCCCCAGTGGTATTACTATTGACTTGAGGAGTTTTTAACTAGGCAGATTTAACATGTGCCAGCCACTACACACAGAGAGAGTCTTCGGCTGGTGGTTTCGAACTCGAAGACCAAGGGATGCGAATTCCATGCCCTACCAACTATTTTATCCCTGTCCGTTGAATTAGTTCATTAGATATTATATAAAAATTATCTTATATTTTAACCCATCGAGCGTCGGCTGTCTAGCGCAAGTTTGTTCTTAAAACGGCGGCGGTCAAAATAAAGGTTGAACACAATTTACAAGAGAAGAAATTGTCAGGACGTTCCTAAACCGGCATGGTGTGTTTTGCTTTCCCCCGAGCAGTAACAGCGGGGGGTAATCTACCCCGCTTTTTAACAATAATACCACCCGAAATGCGAGGAATCGTGTGTCCCAGGGAACAGAGTGACAATTTGAGTCGTAAATCTGTCGAAGCACGACAATTACCGGGCGGTTTTTCAGATAAGAATTTGGTTTTCGCTCTGAGAACTAAGATCTTCTCTTTTAATTTGTAATGTTTTCAGAAAATATAATTTGCTCAAAAATAAATTTAAAAAATCCAGCAATATGATTTTATAAATTTGTGTAAAAAATTGAAAAAAATGTTTAATGAATTATTTAGAGGAATTATTATTCATCAAATTGCATTACGAACATAATACTTTCTTTTTGCCAACACTCAGAGAATCTTACTTAGTTTTTCCCGATATTTAGTTTTAAGCATTTTGCTGGCATATTTGGCATTGGAAATTAAAATAAAAGGATATATATGGTACACTGATTAAAATAGAATATAAAAAATTTATTAATATTTTTTAATACTTAATATTAAAAATACTACGTTCATTTTTGAAAATATATAGCTGTTATCAAAAATTTTAAAATAAAAATGTGGAAATTTTTTTCAATTTTTTTTAATAAAACAATCTTTTGTCAATGTATAGCAAGTAAATATTTTAGTAATAATATGTTTATTAAAATATTATTAATTTGGATATTTTTGACTTATTATCTTATTTTGAAATAATTAAGATGTAAGTTGAGATAATAAGTTTTTAAAGTTAATTTTAATATTGAAATAAGAAAAAAATAATAAAGCATCCATTTGTGAAAATGGCTTATATCGTTTAAAAATTATCATTTCATTCTTATTTTTAGTAGGTGAATATTTTGAATGTCAATTTATTATATCATTCTTAAACTTGTCCCAATTATTTGTAAAAATTACTCACAGTTTGCACAGTAATATTTTCATAAATCCATGCATTTCTCTGCCAACAAATATTGATAAAACCTTTTCTTTATTTAACTTACGCAATGGAATCAAAATTTCAATTGTATCCACTTTATTAAATTACAACATTATGAATTTTTGTGAAACTTCATAAATTGTGAAATCTTGTAGATAAAAAGGAGACAGCTGCAAGTATCGACCAATTAAAAATTACCCCTTTCAGAACGTTTCTTCCATGTTCATCGTGCTTGGATAATTTCAAAAATTTCATTTACAATATTTCTCTGCATGTGAATTTCAAAAGATGGATGCTCAATAAAATAATAATAATAAACACTTTAGAGTACGTAATCATAACTTCAGCAAAAACCGTGAGTGAAAAATTAGGTTTTTAGTTCATTGAAATAATAAAAATAATTGCTACACATTTTAGTCCATTAATTAAAACAAACAAAAATTATAGATATTAATGAATCTATAATAGTTTTGCCAGTTTGTGAAGGATGATCAGAGTTTTTCATTTAAGTGATTTTTACTTCCAGTCATAAAACTCAGATGGGAGAAAAGTGGCTTAAAAATGGCAATACAAAAATTTGAATATTGTGCTAAATCATAATTAATTTATATATAAAGATAAATACAGAGGATCGTGAATTTTTTATTATAGAATTAATTGGTAAAATCTGGGTTTGGGAATCATGTTGCTGTGGTAAAGCAGCAAGTTATTGGTGGTCTAGTCATAGATGTATCATCGGAGTTCTCTTGATGTTAAAATCTTCTTATCATTTGTAATTATTTTTTTTATCAAAGCAAAAATAATATTCACAAATATCTTTTAAAAATTTAAAAGCTAATATTTTCGTAAATTATTAATTCTTAAAGCATGTTAAAAATTTTAATTAAAAATTTTCCGGTGTAACTCTAAAAAAAATAAATTAACTAATTGGAAATTTGTGTATTAATTTATCTAATTGAAATATATTTTACATCAATCGTGCAGATAATAAATTTTTTATTTTTCGCTTACAGATTTTTGTTGATGCCAAAAAACCTCATCCCAATAATAATACCATGTTCTGGCATGATAAAAAGGTCTTTCACATGAGGGCAAAGGGATCTCTAAATAAATCCGTTATCACTTTTATTTGCCTCTGCTTTCATATTGGTCACATGGTCAAATTCTAATTTCTCATTGGTATTTTTATAACAGTTTGACTTATGTAATCATTCAATAGGATTCTTATTTTTAGATTTTAATTCCAAAGGTTATTAATTTTTCCTGGCTATAATTTTCTTTTTGAAAGGTCTAGAAACTCGAGTGAAGTGCACTGCTTAGGGAACTTGAGTTGACCTTACGAATATTTTTTAATTAAATAAGTGTTGATTACCTTTATGAAATATATATCATCAAGCTTTTTTATTATATTACTGAAATTTACTATTGATTTCTTGCACTAAATTTAATTAACATTATATTTATGCGAAAATTGTTGAGCTTAATATGGATTTAAATTCTAACGATTCTGACTGTGATGAATTAATTTTATTTTCTGAAGATTAATACTCTAAATCGGAAAGTGAATCTGATGATGATACTTTAAATGCAGCTCGCTGTAGGTGTCCTATTGGCTGGCAAGGACCTTCCAATGCTCCTCCAAAGTTTCAATTTACTTCGACTCTTAGTATCAGTGCATGGGTAAAAAAATTTCCCTTGGGATTTAGATGATTCGATGATGTTTTTCAGAATTTTTTTTCGTAACACAGTGATAAATTACATTATGGAAGAAGCAAATAAATGTGTTGAAGCCTTTTTCAACAAATCCAATTTGACAACATCCTTGAAAGTATTAAATTGGAAAAATACAGATATAAAAAAAAACTACATCTACTTTTTGGTTTCCTTTTACGGCAAGGAATAATGCCCAAATCTGCTGAAATATGGTACTACAGTATAAGATCTATTTTAAGCACAACTTTCTTGTTATTTTATTAGGCTTAAAATTTCTTCTAGACGACATTTTAAAATATTTATATGGTACTGATTATCAGCAGCAATGTTACAGATATATAAAAACACTGTAATTTTTAATTTTTAATTTGTAATGGCATTTTTTTACTTTAATTTTTAAGCATGCATGTAAATCAGTACTCATGATTAAGTTCTGAATTCGCAGCCTTGTAATAGGTTTAAATAGAATGTATGTAATTCAGCCTTTATTGCATTTGTTTAATTTCATTAATATCTAAGACTAACTTTGTTTTAATGCAAAGTATTAATTGTAATTGGATATTTATTCATTATTAATTATTATTAATATTATTAATTATTATTAATATTATTGAGTATTAATATTATTCATTATTATTAATTTTATTAATTATTATTAATATTATTGAGTATTAATATTATTCATTATTATTAAT
>JAOUZG010036900.1:7835887-7874345 GCA_026289955.1 Argiope argentata | reverse complement strand
ATTATTATTAATATTATTGAGTATTAATATTATTCATTATTATTAATATTATTAATTATTAATATTATTAATTATTAATATTATTAATTATTAATATTATTAATTATTATTAATATTATTCATTATTTTTAATTATAATTGGACATTTACTCATTTCATTATTCAAAGCAATATGAAATTCAATAATCGAATTTTGTTGAATACAAATAAATGTTTATATAATAATTTTCCGTTTATTATAAACTAGCCGCATTTGGCGACCAGCCGATTCTTCAATATTTATTCGGACAAAAGGGTTCGATGAATTTTAACTAAGTCTCATAATAAGTTTTCCAGCAAAATATTTTTTAAGCTCTAAATTTCGATAGCCATATGATTCACTTGCATTATTATATAGGCCTTAATCTGTCCTATCTTTGAACTCCGCGTCTCTCTCTGATTTTCTATCAGTGCACGCAAAATTCAGTTTTAAATTAAAATTGAAATGAAGCTTCCATTAATATAAAGATTTCTTTACTCAATCTAAGTATGTCATTAAATAAAACTAAGAATTGAGAGCAGAGTAGTTGATGTTTTATGTTCACTACAGAAATTGAAAAGTTATAATTTTTTTATAATTTATAATATCTCAAAGAATTGTTCAGCAAAAATTTCCCAAATTAAATGAAACATTCAGTTTTTAATTTTATTTTTAGATGTATATAAATGATCTCAATTTTAATGATACATATTTTTTGGTTTATAAATATATTTAAAAAAATTATGGTTTCAATTCCTTTGGTCTTATAGATTCATATTCTGTAAAATATTCTTAATATTTCAACTTCTCAGTAAATAAATAAACATTTCTATCTTCTTCAAATATGACTGATTTATTCAGTACTTATCTTCTTTATCAATTCTTGCACATTTAGAACAATCATCATTTTCATATTCTAGGCCAATTATTCTAGAGTAACCATGATTGGCTTCTTTAAGATCTTGATAAAGTGATCTGAAATCTCCAATTTTTATCGAATAGTTATATTGAAATTTGCATAGATCGATCAGCTTGGATAATTGATTTAGTTGATTGGAGTGCCACTTTTTTATTTTAAGGAGGACTTATTGTCTGTAGAATATTTTGTTAAATATGATTCACATAGCAGATGATATATGTAAAAATTTAAAAGTCGTAATTCATCACCATTTCTTCTCTCAATCTACTAATTTTATATTTCACTTAGAGCATTTGTTAAGAGATGTATGTCTCTCCCAAAAAAATTAAGAAATTAGATGTTGGGCTCCGATTACAGAAGATACCTTGTAGATGCTAAGCCATATTTTCCTTAAATAAAACTGTTTAATTGGATTAGTAATAAATGTATAGTAAAATATCACAGAAAACGTTTCCATGCATTTATTTCCCGAAAATACCATGTTTCATATTTGTTTCATTTTATGCAGACACGTGCCTAAAATGACATTTTTATATGTTTAATTAGGAATGATAGTTGATTTATTTTTTCTCACCTGAGAACATGATATTGTTTTGGTTAGAAAATTTTGATATCTCCGAAATATACGGGTAAATAATATTTTTATCTGATTTTATAAATTTTGCATTATTGATTTTTACGTATACTTGTTTGAAAGAAGATGCGTTTTCAAATAACTAACCTGGTTTTACCAGTATAGCTTTAATATTGCGTATGCTTAACGTTGAAAGCAGATGCATTTTTATTTCGCATGATTCATTAAAATGTGGAGATAATTTACAATCACGAAGGCGAATTCTTTGATTTGCACAATATATCTCCTTCACATAAGTAAAAGTAACAATTCAATACATGTCTTCTTGTTTGAAAAATTTTTAAAAAAATCACGAATGCAAATATATTTTATTTCTACTTATTATCAATTGCTTTTTGTTCGTCGTTTCTTTGAAATGACGTCATCTTCGAGTTCGTTTAAGATTTCTTACTTTTTAATAAATAATCTCGCTCTCAGAAGATTATCATTTGGTGGTTTTTTAAAAATTCTTTTTCTGTTTTAACTGTCACACTTTTATAATATATTTTTATTATGTATTTTTATTCATTTTAATTCTTTAATTGAATTAATAATTTTGATATTGCAAACGATCAAGAAATTTTTTTTCTTGCATTTATTGTTTAAAAAATATCACACTTCCTATTTATTTCATTTCATATAATCAAGTGATGAAAATTATATTTTTCTGTTTTGTTTTTGGTAGTAATTAACTTATTTTTTTAATCAGAACTTCTGCAATCTATAGGCAGCATATTATTATAAGCTGATTTATTTTATATCCTCGAAAAGAAAAAAAATTATTTTTATTTTATGTGAAATAAATTGTTGAAAAAAAACGATTAAATTGAATGTTTAAAAATTCATTAAAAATAGAGTTTTAATTTATAGGTCAAAGCATCAGTATCATTGAAAAGCTAATTTTTTTAGCTTTAACTTGATGCAAAAATCAATTTTGTACTGTAATATTTTCGGAAGCTATAGAGAAAAAAATTCAAAATTTGGCTTATTTTTTAGTTAATTAAAATTTTATTTAAAAATAAAAAAAGGGGCTCTGACGTGCACATTCCCGGCACCCTAGGTATACATGTACCAAATTTGGTAGCTGTTGGTCAAACGGTCTGTCTTGTACAGCGCGAACACACACACATTGTGCTTTATTATATGTAAAGATATATATATATATATATATATATATATATATATATACTTCTTTCATATACTAAACTTTTTTTAATAATCCGCATTATTTCTGTGTATTTTTTTTTTCATTTATGCTTTTAGTAGTCCATCACAAGACACAAAACTTCCTCTCATATGAATTTGGTTTGATTTTTTATAGAGATTTCACATATATATTTATAATAGAAATGTATATTTGAAATACATAGTTTAAAAAAAATGTTTTTATATTTATAATTTTTTATAAAAATAAAAATATTTCTTTTCTTTTTTTATTATTTTCTTTATATTATAAATATATATAATTTCCAAAAAAATATTTTTTATATTTATAAAAGAAACAGTTTTTTTTCCATCTGCCCCCCTCCTCCCGAAAAGAAAGAAAACTATGATTTGCGCAAAAGTAGTAAATAACGCATGCATTAACTTAGTAAAATAAAAAATAATATTAAACAGTAAAAAAAAAGAACTATAGTTATCTAGATACATTAAATAAAAGCATTTATAAAAAGAATTAACAACATTTTTACTCAAGTTAAGTTTAAAAAGTCAACAATAAATAAATAATTATATCCAAAAATTTTCAAATTTGTCTTCCCTTGCGTAGTAAATGCTTGCCCAAATTCTACATACAAAGTTTAAGCAATAGTTACAATGACATTTATTTATAAATATTTTTGTCGCTAATTAATTGGGATGAAAACAAATTGATAAGGTTTTTTATAAATAAATATATAAGGTTTTTTTAATTAATAAGAGTATTATTAACAGTTCAAACGTGATTTTTTAATATTTCATTAGACAAATACAGAAAATTCAAACCCGCTTTTGAAAACTCGCTTTTTTTTAATAAACTATTATACATAATTATGGAATGTAAATATGAGAGTTTCCCTATCTGTAATAAGTATAATAGTTTTTTTTTTTTTTGGATTCGAAATGAAATATTGAAAGAAAGAATGAAGTATACAGCTCATATCACCAATCGGTCCTGTTATCGCGAATTCTTACAAGAAAGTGATGTCCTATTCTCAGGGGGGATTTCCTATTCCCCTAATTGGAGGGACCACCCGCATTCTAACAGCCAGCGGAAACCAGAAAATGAGCTCTAACAAGCCGATCTCCCACCTCGTTTATTACACTTACGGGGGGAAAGCAATGGCGACTTTCTACGGGGAAGCCGTGCTAAGAGATATTTGCGGATGGAGACTTTCTACGTTCCTGGCGGTTTTAAAGCGACTCGTTGGAGAGGATTTCTACGTTCCTGCCGGTTTTCAAGAGACACCCTGGAGCGACTTTCTACGTTCCAGCCGCTTGAAGGGTTAAAAGTATGGAATGGCATCTATAGCACAAAAATCCTCTATAATTGACAGACTAATAAGAAAAGAGTAAAAAATCTATGGTGTGCTACCAGAGACTAATTTTAAGTATCGCACGTGTTTTGGTTCTAGACGCCATCTGCTGTATGAAAAGTGTCATCGTGGTTAAAGTAGGTCAAGCAGAAATTTTTTAAAGCACAATAAAAGGTTTTTCTTTATGTTGATTATCTACTACTATTCGCTATTTTGTCTTTTCTTCTTTAGTTGTTTATTTCTGGTGATTTTTGTACGAAAAGTACTATTACAATATTATTTGTTTTTCAATTCCTAGTGTTAGTTCACACTCTTCCTATAATATATATATATATATATATATATATATATATATATATATATATATAATCAAATTTTCAATCGTTAATAAAATACTCTTTTTCTTCCACTCAAATTGAAGCACATTTTTTTAATATTTAGTGGGTGACACTTAATGTTAATACATGTTTTTCAAAAATTGATTCATTAATTAAATTTTAATACTTTAAACAGAGTTTTTAGTAGTTTGTAAGGAAAATTGAAATCAATAGTCTGTAGCTCAAGTAATAAAATGCCAATTTTTCTGTATTTTTCAGGTGACGTTAAAAATGCTAGTTAAATTTTTGCGAAAATCAATATTTTTTTTTATAAATTGTTTATATCAATTGCAAGTATTGAATAAAAAGTAACTAAAATAAACTTTTTCTTTGTTGCCCTAAGTAGGATTGACTTATTTATATTGTTTGTTATGGAGAACATATTCTATTTTTTTTTTTAAAGTTTGTGTTGCCGTTGAGTAGTGTCGAAATTTGTGGTGAAATTCGCTGTTAGTGTTCGACAGCTGTTTTTACTATGAGACTTGATCACAGGCTTCAGAATAACTTGAGATGAAACATTATTAAACTTATGAACTATATAATAGTTAGTTTCATATATCGGGATAGTTTATTTTATAATCACCTTGTATTTAACATAAATTCAAACATACGTTCGCAAATTATTTTGTATCAAGCTATAAATACAACAGAATTTTGGTATTACTCAAAACAACCAAGGATTTTCCATTAATATTTCTAATTATACCTCAAGAATGCTCAGCTTAATTACAAAACTCATTCGCGAATTTCAAGCCAGCGATCTCCTGAAGCACAAAAATCTAGTTTAGGATGTTTCGAGAGTACTAACTCTTCGAGAATTAATTTTGCTTCTTGAAGAGAGACGCTTATTGTTTAAAGAGTCCATTTAACACAGCTTACAGCTCATTACCCTCAATGCAAGGATTCACGGTTGAAACTCTTAGAATAGCTGTTAAGGAATGAACATTAATATACGTGCTAAACTTATACAAGGTAAAATAGATAGCACCGTCTAGACTGTGCACTTTAGTTCCTTCTCCTTGTTACACAAGAAGGATTAGGAAGAATTTGTTGGTAAAATAGCTTGAACTGGTATCATATAAGACAATGCTGTTTTCAAAATTTAAGTTTTAATTCAGGATATTGAATGTATTTCTACGAAAGAGACATGCCTTGTCCTTTCAGTAGATCCGATGTGTCTTTCATTTCGGAAAGAGATTTCTTCACTACTTCTTTCCCTTTTTTCATATTCATCTAATTACTTAGAATTGAATTTTCACTATTTTACCCTCTAATTTTATGTTTTTCCTACATTATTTAGCCTTAAATATAGACTGTACAAATATCTGTAAATTTGTTTCTTTTTGCCTTATTCTCTTCTGTCTATTGCCATCCTATAAGTCAACTTCTTGAATTAAAGGAATTTAAGGAACTGACATTAATATTGTATCAATTGTGTTAGAAGCGAGCAAGCGCTGTGGGAGTACATCAAAGTTGACGGCGTTTGACGAGGAGCTTCACGCCAGACGGGGTGGTTTGGCGAAAGGAATAGTCTGGTAGCTGCTGGATCGTATATGAAACGCTTGCCCGTCTATGTAAGGGACGGGTTGCCGTAACTCCGGCAGTTAGTTCTGTTTCCTCGCCGACGAGAAGCGTCTCGCTAGACTAGCGGAGCTGTGTATACGTTTGCTGTTAACGTTGTCTTATTGAGCTCGCTGTTATTTACTGTCTACTGTGCAATACGATATCTGCTTTGTAGTCTGTGTTTAGTGTGCGTATGGCTTGTATTTACGCTGTAAGTGACTATTGACTGCTGGATTGTGTTTATCTGAATTTTTACTTTATCAAGTCATCCTGTAAATAAGTTTGTTTGTGCTGACCTCAAGTAAAGTCCATTTCCTTCCGAGCCTATTACGCTGAAAACGTAACAATATATACGCTGGAATATTTTTTTTAATTTTAAATAATCGAAACGTAAACAAGTTTTTGATTTTCTTCTATGCTATGTTTAATTATTTTTTACTCAAAAGCAATATCTCCTTACACTACACCAAACAAATAGTAACATTTGAGAGCAGAAGATATATATTTTACTAAAAATAGAAAAAAATGAAACAAGGGTAAAAATATCACTTTAAATTTCACAACACAAAATAAAGTAAAAATGTGTAAAACCTTTGAAAACAGTGGAATGTTGAATACAAATATAGAATGTTCTAAACTGGATAAAAAGAATAAATGGATTTTAAAAACTTTTTTTAAAAAAATATTTGGGTTGTATCTCGTCATCAATCGCGACGTTCATCTCTAAAAATATCAGAAATTCCTTATATATTAAAAAGCATTTTTTATGATGCTTTGAAATCCAAATTTTATTTTTTAATCATAGAGATTTAATTAAGTAATTTCATTTAAAAAAAATGTTTTTTAAGGAGTTTAACTTTTAGATATATGACGTAAGTTAATTGTTAGAATTTTGCATTCATTATTGCTTATTTAATTGGTATGGTGACATACTATGCCTTTGGGTGTAAAATACCTCTGAAATAAATGCCACGATTTATTCGATTCATGGTTATAATACAATGGAGACAAAATGCATTACTTGACCAATAATTATTTCTGTTAATTATTTTATATAGCGTCCTGCTTTATAAAGCAGGTTTTAATTTAACTAATCACTTCATTATATATATATTTAAAATTATGCGAAGGGGTTGGATATAAATTATGAAGACCATAATATTTAAAGTAATATGAAAGAAATCCCGCCATATGGGATCATTAAGTAATTGCACAACCACAAAAATAAATACTGATACTATATACTTATTTTTTGTTCTTTTGTATTGATAATTGAATAAAACAAATACTTATTAAATAGATTATTTGTTTAATTATATTATATTTGGCTATAATTAATTAAATTAAGGTATTAATTTATTTTCTACCTTGATATGATATCAATATTGTTGAGATAGAAAATTAAAAGAAATAGTTCAGAAATGTTATGTCTCTAACTGGTTAAATACGCTGCAACTATAGTTTTAAGCCAGCTCTCTGGCACAGAGGTAGCGCGTCTTCCTCGTGTTCCGGGAGTCCCTGTTCGGGCATGGTTGTTATATCTGTGAGAGGTGTGACAGTGTCCCCCTGTAAAAAAGGGTTGTGCAAGCAAATATGATGAGTGTGTAGATAAGTCGTATTCTTGGCCCTAGTTGGCGCTACTTCAAAAACAAAAGACGCTCCTTTCGGCTTAAATCTACTGCTGTATCAGCAGGGGGCTTGTCCATGGCAATTGCCATAAGTAACAACAACAAATATATTTTTAAAAAATTCTGAAACAAGTAATTATTTTTACTTATATTGAATATTTCTTGATTAATTAAAGTAATTTTATGGGTCATTAAGAGATTGGGAGGAACTGAAAAAGAATAGTTATAAATGTTTACAACTAGTGTTAAGAATAAAGCATTATAATTAGATAATTTATGATGCTTATTCCTGCTTGGGATTTAAATGATATGATAATTTTTAATGATAAATGAGAACCATTATTAGCTCTTAAGCTTAAATATATGAGAATTGTATCACACTATTTTAATAATTTTAAAGCTTTAAATAATTATAGAAATGTGTCACTTTCATTTCATTTGGTATATTTAAGATGATATAAGTTATGTTTTCCTACTTTCAAAAATTTATAAATAAAATTCGCAAAATTCATTTATTTATAAATTATATAAAAAACATTTAAGTTCAATATTCTTGGCAAGTCATTTCCTCAGTTAAATACGAAATGTGTTACTTTTTGTTAATAAATTATACAAATTCTACCGTTACGTTGTATAGATAATTTAAAAATAATCATAAACATAAATATATTTTATTGAATAAATAGAGTATGTTAATCGAGAATCATATAGAAATATTACAGATTCAATAAATACTATTTAAAGAGTATTATTTTCAAATATAAATAATAATTTTTTGGAGATTAAAAATCATAAATTATGTTTGCTTTTAAAAAAGAATCCAGGGCAATTATCTCCGCAGAAAACTCCCCCACCCGAAAAACATGATTGAAATTCTAAAATAACACATTAGCGTAAATTTGAATAAAATGTATTCTTTCACGCTCAACAAATACACTCACAAAATATTTTAGCATTCATAAAAAAAAATTCAATTGCTATCCTTCCAAGCGAAAATTATATTAAAAAATTCCAACAAAATCTTATATACAGCATTTTAAGCATCAAAGGTTTTGTAAAACACATTTAATTACTATAGCAATATTTTAATTAAATATCACCTGTTTCTTCCGTTTCTTCTGTAATTATAATTTACTTGCTAAAATTAAGCGTCCAATTAGAGTAAATTGTCTGGATAATGTGGATTAATTATTCCTGTCGGGAACAGAAACAATTAAACTTCTAAATGCTCAGACAAATATTTACAGAAGTTTTGCAGTACCTTGTAATTTTACCAGTCTTCTTATTTTTAATTACTTTAAATGTCTTTCCCTAGGTCTTACATTAGCACAGTTTAACGCTAAACGAGAAATGCATTTATCTGGATACTTATGCGTAAACGTCTCTAAGCAATTAAATGATGAAAGAACTGAAGTTAAATGCAGTTTAAGAAAAACATTTCTTTCGAAGTACGATTCCAGTTTATGCTATGTGTGTTTTAATCTCAGGGGGGATTCGTGTACTAAACAATTACAATCTCTTTAACCCTTCTTAAGAGGGTTTTAGTTGTAATTGCAATAATTTTTGGAAACAATTTTCTCACATTAAGAATTGTTTATTTTCGTAATGGTTGAATTGTGGTGATATTTGTTTCTACCAGAAATGACATTTCCAGAAATAGCCCTAAAACTGTTGCAATCACAACAGATATTTCTTCTTTTTTCGAAATAAATATCGTTCCCAAAATAAAATAAGTTTATAAAAAAGGATTCAGATGCTTCAATTCAAATTAACCAATGAAATAATTCCGTGAAGGGTATTTATTTGGTATGAAATACATTTTATATAAATTAAGGGATTAATGCAAGTTTTCTATTTGTTTATACATATTTATTTTTTAAGTAAATCCGAATTTTCTTTGAAATATAAAGCGTTTGAAAATAATTCTTTCAACACTAATTTCTATTAACGAGTATTTTTATGATTCGATATATATTTCTGCTTGAATATTTTTCTAAAATTATCAGTAATTATAGAAAAAAAATTAATCTTTCATGGTATTTATACTTCAAGGAATAAACTTTTTCAAGTGAATTTTAAGAATTTCTTTTATAATTTACTTCATTTCTTTTTATTAACTATTCCTACATTTGCCCAGAAAAATTTTTAGAACAAAGTTTGCACATTTTATAGCACAAGCTTTTTACTACAAAGTATGCAATTTTTTGATAAAATATCACGATTTTAAATTATATCTAATACATGTATTTCCTATTTGATTTAAAGCAGAAAATTAAAAATCATTTTAAAATAGATCTTTCATTCCAAACAAACATAATCCATTCGAATACATTCAATTTATTTGATTCTTGCTCTAAGCAATCAGCTTTAACTAACACTTAATAGATGTAAAAAAATCCTTTGAAATTCATTCATGATATGGGATGTATAATCTGTACCTATTTCTCTTTGACAAGAAGAAAGGGAGAAATGAAGCAGAGATAAACATCAATAACACACTCTATATCGAAAAGCTTTTTTATTAAAATATTCGACCGTGCAAGGTAAATATTGATCAGAAAGTGAGATTTATGAAATTTTGTGTTGCAACTACACTCAGTGAAATATTTTTCACTCGTGGTTCGGCTAGCCTTTATAAAAGAGAAAAATATGCGATCTGTAACTGTAACGATAAAAGATGAATGACGGAGCTTTTTTTTCTGAATGATGAATGATGAAAAATGCAGTTTATGATTAATGCATTTTCGCTACAATGCTATATCAATGCTGATGGGAAATAGTATATAAATTTTAATAAAAATTTGATTTCATATTAAGAATTTTAAAATTTGAAAGCTGGCCAGTGTCCATTCAAATATACCAATTTTCATTTCGCTTCAAATAAAAATATTAAAATGAAATCTTCTATGCATATTTGAATGTATCATGTCAGAACATAATTTATGACATGATATTTATTTTTCTGAGATATGCCAATCACCACGTGTCCGTGCATGTTAAATTATATTTTTATTCATTGTAATTGTTTCATGAAATGAGTCGCTTTAGTATTGGAAACGATAAAAAAATTGTTATGCATTTATTGTTTAAGAAATATCACATTTGGTATTTATTTCATTTTATACAATAACGTGCTCAAAATGGCATTTTTCTAGGTTTTATTTGCTGTAGTCATTAACTTATTTTTTTAAAAAAAATTAGAGATTTTGTAAATGCATTGGCAGCGTGTTATTAAAGCTGTTTTTTTTTGAGATGTTCGTGTAGATAATAAAATTTCAATTTTTCGCCTACGGATATTTGTTGACTCCACAAATCTCATTCCCAAAAGAGCATCATGCTCTGGTATGATAAAAAAAGTAACAATAATTACTTGAATTGTTTCTCACGTTGCAAATATCCCCATTGATATTGATAAGTGAATTTAGTGATGTGTATCTCACCAATATATAAAATGAAGTGACTAAAATAAATATCATTGTAATAATCTACTGAATTAAACTTGAAATCTAGCTTATAAGAACTTTTAAATTTCAAGTTAATCATAAGAGGTTTAATCTAAATAGATTAAATACACATTATATAAAACATTTATAAATTCTTTATTATTAAAAAAGAGCTAATTGCTTTATTAATAAATCGAAAGATAAAAATATAGCAAAAACAAAACTTGCCAGGAAAATTCAATTAAGATACACTGTAACTTTTGCAGTTAAAAATTGCAAGAAGACTTATATTATAAAACGGAATATGAGTATACATTAAAAATTGCAACTTGTGTTTCTTTCAGTTGATCATCAGGTACACTAAAATTAATATTTTTTTAAAAAAGAATCCAATCTTATTATTTTAAAAAGAAATTTGAATTATAGAATATTTAAACTATCTAAATAGCTTAAGAATCTATTCTTTAAAATTATAAATAGCTATAACAATAAATATAGTATGGGGAAATTTAAAAAGTGTTAGAAAATGAAATATAAAATAAGCATAAATCTTCAGCTTTGCTACCGTTTTATAAACGTATCTGTGCGATATTTAAATAAAAATTTACTAGCAATAAAACGTGTAAAAATTAGCTAAAAATTGAAATAAAATTTCAAAAATAAATAAGCATTTCTTAGGAAATTACACACAACTAAAGGAAATTTTAAATAAAATAAAATATAATGATGAAAAAACATATATAACATATATAATTTGGAGAAAACATACATAATTCCAAATATATAAATATGATTTGGAATGTCATTATTTATGACAGTGATTTTCAATGGCGGAAATATTTTGAATTGTTTTAAGTTATTAAATTGTTCACAAAAATGTACCAAATCGGAATTACTTATTCCGCTTTTAATACAAATCTCTTAAGTTTTTAAAATTACCATCAACAATATTGGTGGTGAAGATCTAATAAACATTTATTTGTTTTGAAATTTTCTTAAGAATTCATGTGAAAGAATTTTTCATGATATTTATATGAAATCAATAACTAATTTGAAAGATAATAATTTACTGCCTTTATGGGTGCTATTCATGTTCTATAATGGTGTTTAAACTAAAATGCAATTTAACCCTTTCGCCGTTCATTCCTGGCGGCGAAAATTTCTGGTTTTCACCATATTAGATAAAACAAATATAAAAACATAAACAAATAAGCATTTATAAAGCATTTTAGATTTTTAAAAGTTTTAAAATGTAGAAGAACGTTTGAAGCCCTTTACCCTGGGGAAGTTTCACTTATACGCGCTAGACGCGTTACGAAGCGTTAAAATATATCAAACAAATTTATACGATAAACAGATATTAAAATATTGTAAAGGTACTTAATAAATATTTAGAACTTTCATAATGTAAATCAATCCAAGAGAAATTCTAGAAAAGGGATTTTTTTATGTTTTTTCATTCTAACATCAAAACTAAAAGAACCATTTAAATATGTCATATAATGGATAATTATCTCTGAAAAGCTCTCAATCAACTCTCAAATATAGATTTTTTTTTTCAAACTATTCATTTTATTCTTTATTCTCATTCGTAAATTGACGCCAAACCATTTTATTATTTCGATTACTCTTCCTTCTCATTCATCTGCAAACAAAAACTTTCTTGCAAGTTTGAACCAAATAATTGGGTTTATTTTTCCCATTTTCTTTTGAAATGATGATTCAGTCGGTTTGTTTTGTCCTGATTGCTTTATTTAAATTTAATTATGATCAATAAAATCGAACCCGAGATAATCACTAATTTAGCTAAGCGAAAACATCCTGGGTCATAAATATTTTTTTTTCCTTTAAATGGAATAAAATCGATAATTAGTTGCAATAGAGTTTTATTTATTTTATTCGGAAATCGATTTTTTTTTCAATTTTATTAATTTAAATATTTTATTATACATCACAGAAGTAGATTAACTTCTCTGGTTGAAATTGAATAATTCTTTATTAAACTTGAGTTCAATAATCAAAAATATAAATAAATTCAAGAGAAATAAAACCCTTGCAGTAAAATAACTGATTTCTTTGTTTAAAAAATAATAAATGTTCTTTTAACAGAGAAGTATTATATATTTCTTATTCATTTTAACATACAACTTTTTGAATATATAAGTTCTTTCAGCTATAAAAGAAGGAAATAGTTTCTTTATTGGTTTAATAAATTTTTTTGACGAAATCTCAGAAAATTTGGCATAGAGAACTGTATACATAAAAATATTAAAATACAAGAAAGAATAAACTTCAATAGGATTATATAAATATGAACAATTTCAATAACCTTTCAGTAACTGTTTACATAGCTATATTACGAAAAGTTTCGTATCAATAAAAGTCAAATGTCATTGAATAAAAACGCTTTAAAAGTTGACACACTTTTATTTATTTTTAGATTTTACTTTAATAGATAAATGAAAAGTATTCTAATGCATTTGAATTTAAAAATCAAATCATGCATGGATTATTGAAAAAGTCAGCTGAATATTTGATCAAATAATTAAAATGATACTAAAGAATCAAAAATTTTAAAAAAAATAAAAGTGAAACTTTTTCTTATTCCAAAAAAAGGATATAAATGATAAAAAAATCTATTAAATTTTAGAAAAAGTCAATAAGAATTGAGAAAAATGTAATTAATATGAGGAATTGCTATAAAAGATAAATTAGTAAATGAAAGGTTTCAATGTAAAAAATTAATCGAAATACTTAAATTAATACTTAAAATTAATGTTTGATCATATAAAAACCATATTTAATAATAAAACCAAATAATTTTATTTTATCATTTATTTAGACTATTTTAAGATTATAATCTGATCTTAATGCATGAAAACTAATTATTACTGTAATTTTGGAAAACGTTTGATTGTAGGCGTTTTTATATCAAAAATAAATTTTAATATGTTTTTGTGACATCATGCGCTAAAGCAGTTTAGATTGTTTAATTTTCACTTTAATGTGATTTCATATCTAATATCCATCTTCATGCAAAATAAAAATATCACAATAACACCATTTATCTAATATTATTACACTTTTCTACTTGATTTATTAATATTTCTAAGCAATGGCTGATTTTGTGTATTATTGATTCGATAATACTAGTTTCTCATTTGTTCTATTTTTTTAATTTCCCCGATATTGATTATTCGATACCTGTACTAACAACTTTTTTTTCAATTCCGCTTTATAATTCAAAAAGATTTGAGAGAACAATATATTATGCAAGTTTTTATGCTACACATGCAAATATTCTTTTTAATGTTAAAATCCGAGACAAATGGTAATATTTGGTAGGGTATTTTGAGAAATTTTGATGAAATTTATTTTTGAGAGGTCACTGAGAAATATGAAAAACTATTTTGAGGAGGTTTTCAAAATCATATTGAAACAACAATGAAATCAAATGAAATGTAGAAATATATAATTTTTTAACTATCACATCACTAATAAAATATTTTCACTTTAAATAGAAATATTTATTCGGATTAAAATAATATCATATTGAAATATTAAATATTCGGAACAACTTAAAAAATTCAAAAATATATATTTACATTTATCGTTAATATTAACATATTGAAAAATTGCCTAAAAGTATTTTGCACGAAAAAAAAAATTGAGCCTATGAAAAAAGAATCCGCAAAATTTCTTTGGCGATTTTCTGCTGATGACCTTCTACCGGAAAAGTACCTTCAGAGTATTTATATAACAGTTCACCATACTAACATGGTTTATTTCTTTACTGATATAAATATATTTTGCCCTTATGCATAGTTTGTACCTATCATTTTAGATTAGTATTTGTGAGAAAAACCTGTCTGTTTTGAAAACATTGTTTCAATTCCTTTTTCTTATTATGAGAGCTTACAAAAGGATTTTGGAATTTACTAAAAACATACTATATCACCACAGATCATTTAAAAGCAAGAAAAACATGCTCCTCTTACTAGAATTCAAATAAAATTATTGTAATCTTATTTCTATAGAATTTAGAATATACTTGATTTACATCGATTCTCTGTAGTGTCTTTTGTATCTTCTTGGTAGAATTGTAACGAATAAAAGTAGGGTATAAAAACAAAGAGTGCTTGTTCTATTTGCATACAGGGAACCAAATACAAGATTCGTCGTTCTTCGAACCGGATCACGTCGCAGAGAAGAACGGGAGAGAGGAATAACTTTTCTTCGATGAGACCTTAAGCTGAGACAGCATGCTCGTCCCGAGAATACCTTAGATCTCCATATTTCAAAGCAAACGATGCCCCGATGAGCAATCTCCATTTTTTATATCCACCAAGACTGGAGATCGAGCGTTTATAAATGAACATAAAGGAACAAAGAAAATAATTTATTCTTTCATTGAAGAGGTTTCTCAAAAAAGATGAAGAAATTCGTTGTTTTATTAAATATCATTGGCTTTGGCATCAATACCTAATTTTTCAGGAAGGCGATTATTTAGAAGATAAGTCTTGTTCTCGTTATTTTTAACTATGTTTTTTATTCCATGATGTCTCACAATAATGATGATGATATATAAAAAGATCTTAAAAATTAATAGGAATTTTGATAGGTTAGTCGTACTGGATATTAAGATTATTCATTCCCGGAAATATATCTGTATTGCAAATTCTCTTCCACTTAAATTTATAAAGATTATCATAAATTTAGAGAATAAATGTTTACTAAAAGTTCTGATTTTATATCGGAGAGTATAATCAGATACATTTCTTTGCTCAGCAAGTGAATATAACAACTATGTTCAGTGGATTCTTTATTTTTATTCATTACATTTAGCTTAAAGATTTTTGTGTTTGTATTTTATATTTCTTGCGAATGAACTTAAGTCTTCCGATGAGTTCAAGTTATTAGCATTGTTTAGTTCACTATATCTTAAATAATTTTTCCTTGAGGAAGTAAAGTTTTTCATGCATGCATGCATAAAACAATGTAGTCAATTAAGATTATAAATAATTAAAATTAAATTTGCTATGCATGTCTCAATGTATCATGACAGATCATAATTTTTTAAACGGCCAGGCTTCACGTGCTCGTGAAAGTTAAATTATATATTTATTCATTTTTAATTATATTATTTATATATAATTAAATAATATTTTTTCTCTATATAAAAATATAGTATTTGCAAACGATCCAAAAAATTGTCTCGCATTTATTGTTTTAAAAAATATCACATTTCCTACTTATTTCAAGTAATCACGTGCTCAAAATGACATTTTTCTAGGTTTTATTTGCTGTGGCCATTAACCTATTTTTTTAAATCAGAGGTTTTGGGAATGTAATGGCAAAGTGTTAGTAAAAGATGATTTTTTGAGGTCCTAGTGTAGATAATAAAATTTTCATTTTTCGCTTACGGATTAAATTTTTTTTCCGCCTACGGATCTTTGTTGACTCTACAAACCTCATTCCCCACAAAAACATCATGTTCTGACATGATAATATTACGAAATAAAATTTCTAAGAAATTGTCTCTATTTTTATATTAATCTTCCACTAAGTACATCAAAAATGATTATTTATTTAGGTGTGAATTTAAGTGAATTTAAATACAGAATACATTTATAGACTATTTTGAATTATAGATTCAGCTTCATATTTATATGAAAAATTAAAAACAAAGAAATATATATCTGTGTTTCGATTCCTACCATTTCTATCTTAAATCTGTGTTAAATATTCATTTGATTTCTCTTCTTCATTTCTAAGGTCGATATTTTTTCCCTTATGAATTGTATGCAAAAGTTAAAGCGATGATTGTCTCAAAAGATTTTGAAAGCAATAATTTCTAAGAAACTATTTAACTATTAAAATATACACCAGAAATTTTACATTTCTGAAAAACAAGTTTTGAAATTTAGATGATTTCTGAATTACAAGCATTATATGTTTGGTGCCAATGTTTGATTATGTGGCTTTACCTATTACTAAAATATTAAACCATCATTTTCAAATAATTTATAGATTTTTCAATCAAGATTTTACGGTTTATGACGGTAAACGCATTTTAATTGACTATGACCCTTTTAATATTTCCAAAAAAATTATTAGTTATGTATACTTATAAATACATTCCAAATATATTTAAAGCAACACATTGTTAAGGCTTAACGCTTCTTATACTTTTAATACTGAAACCTAATACATACTCATCCAGTAGAGCTATGAAAATGTAACCTTTAAATGCTACAAAGCAATTCAAAATACAGTGGAAGTAATTGTGACCTTTTTTTTCAGCATAAATATGCAATTCATTACGGAAATAAAGCATTAGCTAACTATTAATAAATTACTGAATTGTTTATAACTATTCGTTACATTAGCTAATAGGAACATTAGTTACGTTATATAAAGTAAAAGGGAATTGTATTAGATTAAATTGAACTTCAATGTAACCAGATGTTGCATTTCAATTAAATGTCAAATCTATTTCAATACTACCATTGTAAATACCTGTTCTGAATGACTCAAAGAATTTTAATAATTAATGTTATCGAGAATAAATATATTAGTGTTATGTATGTCTGCTTTTAGAACTGTATCAGAATGTATTTAATATTATTGATATGTAATACTAAGCGTGCCTTTGTATTTAACAAAACGTATTATATTTGTGTTTATTTAAACAATTCCTCATTCTAATTGTCGGATCGCTTGTCTCGAACGAGAGTATAAAAGCCAACGTGAAATATTTCACTCAAAATTTACACTTTGTGTAGTAAATTCAAAATAAATTGAACGGCAATTAAGGAGTAACAACATTAATAAAGACAGGGGTAGCAATGTTTATTCCCTAAGTAGATTTAATTCGATAATTGATACTAATTCCTTTTCTGGCGGTATTTTTTTTATAAATAGCATAAGAACAAAGTTCTAGAAAAAATAGCATTTGAAATTTATAATCTGTATTTCTACCATTATGAAACTAAAAACTATGATCAGACTTAAACAATGTTAAAGCATTGTGTACAATAAAGATACGTGAGCTTCTGCAAGCGTACGTGTGGGTTTGTTTGTGTTGGTCGGCGCTCTTAAGGATAGACCATTTGACATTTAAATTTCGCACATACATATTTTAAAGAATGAAAATGGGCAGCTTGTAACGAATGATTGAAATTTTAATAAGAATTTTAATTGATGAATGTTCAAAGAATATTTTCATTTTCTACGATAACAACCGAAAAATATCTTATAATCTTAATCTTTTATCCAAGAAAAATATCTTAAAATCCAAGAAAAAAATATTAGCAAAATAAATTTTTATTAGGTAAAGTAGGTAAATTTTCGGGTCGATATCCTGGCATAGGGAATATAGAATATCACGTTTTCTCCGTGATCTGGGTGCCTTAGGCTCGAGTCCCAGTTCGGACACGTTTGTCCTGTTTTCTACCTATGAGATGTGTGAAGGTGTTCTCCTGTAAAAAAAAGGTTGTTGGAGTGATTGTTAAGCATGAAGCAGCTAAGTTATACTCTTGATCCTAGCTGGCACTACTGAAAAAAGAAAGAGGCACTCACTCGGCTTAAATCGCTTAAAAGTAACTAACTATCAGCGGCTTGAAAAATTTCCCATAAGTCACGATACACATATTTTCAAAGAATTGAATTGACACAAAATTACGAAAAAAATTCGCATACGTAGGGAAAATTAGTTCTTATGAACGTGTTGCCATCTCATTTCGAACAGCGCTAAAGGATTCAGTTAATTCTTATTGTAAACCTTAGAAAAGTGTAATTCTAAATACTATTCTGCAAGAAATGAAAAACGCATGTAACGTGTCATTTCGTAGAAAAATAATTGCAAAAAGTTCCTTAACTACTGTTTTTGTAACAACAACAACAGTACTTAATTATGGCACTTGCCATGGACAAGCCCAGCTAATACATCAACAGATTTTAAGCCTAAGATATGCGTCTCTCGTTTTAAATAGCTCCAACAGTACGACTTTAGCTAAGCACTCATCACTTTCGCTTGAACAGCCCCTTTTTATGGGAGAGTACATTGACACAACTTACAGATAGCACGCAGAACAGCCATGCCCGAACCGGGACTCTCAGAACACGAGGATAATGTGCTACCTCTGTGCCAGAAAGCCGGCATAAATTATTTATAACGAAATTATATTTATTTTTTTATATTTAATTTTAATTATTTATCGAATTTTTTTAATAACTAAGCGATTATTGAAACCAATATAATCCTTTATTGCATAGTATGAAATTATATTGAAAATTTATTTCCTAAATCCTTTGAATATATAATATCTCTACTACTATATAATTAGCAATAAAGAACTACAAAATGGCGAAAGTATGATTTGAGCAATTAAATTTTGAGTTGAGCAAGTAAATAAAGAGAAAGTTCAATTATGTATATTGGAATGCATATTGAAATGTAGGATGAATGTACGAATAATTCTGAACTTCAACATTTTTCCCTAACGATAGCAAAAACCTCTCAAAACTCAAGGAATAGTCCAAATGCTTCTTCCAAGAACTATTTTTCATTTAAAATTACAAAAAATGAAACCTTTTTAAAATGATAAAATTTATTGATTTGGTTAATAAAAAGCAGGTCAACATCCACACATAGCACACAGAAGAACAACCATGCCCGTACCGGGATTCGAGCCCGGGACTCACAGAACACAAGGAAGACGCCCTACCCTTGTGCCAGAAAGCCAGACCTGAAATACTAAATTATTAGTATTATTCACTGTAGTTTTCATTTAACAGTTATATGTATATTCATGATACTCACTCAATTTGTCAACCAATATTTAAATTATAAATTATTAAGACATGTTCTATACAACTAATAAGAAAAATGTCCTAAATGAAAAAAAAAATAATACTGTAATTCGCATAGTTTGAGTTAACAAATGTTCTGTTGAATTTCGAATTTTATATTTTTATACAGAACCTTGTTCATATGAGTCAAATTTAGTAGCATGCTATTGTTTTCTAATAAAATATTATTACATTATATTTCAAATAAATTTAAAGCTTTATTAAAATCTGAATATAACTGACTGAATTATGAAAAAAAACCCACGAAATTTTAAGCTATAACTTTTGAAGAAAGAAATGATCGAAAATAGTGGGAAAAAAGGATATACGCTGAATGACAAGTTGTTTCCTGGGTTGATTATTCTAAATTATGTCATTGTTGATTTTCCTAATTATGTAATAGTTTATTAAAAGTAATATTCTTAACATCATAACTTGGTAAGATTTCAGGTCAAAAGATAGAACTTCCTTTTCTCTTGAAACATTAAGAATATTTCACTAAATATGATTTTCAGAACAAATAATTGTATAAAATTTAGATTTTACAAAACCTTTTGTGGATTTTTTTGACTCAAATAAAATAAAATGCCATTAATTTTTATGCAATTTAAACCCTTTTGAAAGTGATATTAAAAATAAAGTTCATGAAAAGTCAGAAAAAATTCTATTTGAGGCCAGTTGTTTCTTTTATTTCTTTCCAAATTCAATTTTTTTGTTTGCTATTTTTAGATCTACTCATATATTTAAAGTTTAATTCGTTTTTATAAATTAAAGGAATGCCAAGTAAAATTTGCTAATTGAGTGCATATGTTATGAATTGAAATTCAAATGATCGCAATCAATAATAATGGGCACAAAATATTAAGCTTAGTCCCATGGAAATTGATTTTATTAACTTTTTTTGTTTTATCATTAATTTAATTACTGATTTGAACATATTCCAAATTGCATTTGACTCTAAATTCGTAAATGTATGATTAAATTCAATTAAAAGGTGAAGTGTTTATTAATTATGCATTAATTCTTGTAAGACGCTAGTGCCAATGCCAAGAACTGCGATGGAAATTTAATATTCTTGAAAAAAGGAATTCAAAATTCTTTAGGGGTGACACAAACTTGTTTAGTCTGATTAAAATGTGATATAATAAAGCTCAGTCTTCGTTTAAGACATTGCAATTTTTACATTTCATAATATGAACCTTATCATTTTGTTAGTAACACATTTAAAGCAGCATGTGGTTTAGAAATATTCGTTTCCAAACAATGATTAACCAAACCTTTGTTCACAAAATTATGCAAATTTCTCACAGAATATGTGAGGAAAGAATCACAAGCTGAATCAAATACGCATATCTCTTGAATACGCATATCTCTTTGAATCTTGCACCAGCTGTTTCACAGAAGATAACTGTTTACTTATTCAGATGATAGTTTGTTGGGAACTAGGGACTTAACATTACAGGGAACATTTCTGGACTGCATCGGGTTTTTGGAACAATCTCTGTTTGTTGCATAATCTGAACTTTCAATGTACCTGGATGTCAAATCGTTTGTATTTCATTCAGGCAAAGAAGAAATTTATAAAAATATACTACCGCAATTGAACTATGTCTGAAAAATGAATATTGAAAAAACGCTAATGCTTTTTTTCTTCGAAGTGCTTGAAATTTTTCAAAGTAATAAATTTGAAATGTAAAAAAATTAATGACTCATTTAAAATGCTGGTATTTGATAATAAAACCGGTTTAATATGGTTTCATACTAAATGTCGAAAGAGAAAGAGACATGATTAACAAATATGTTGGTGTGTTGTGACTTATGACCCTTTAAAAATCCACAGACAGTTATCTGTCATCCATTTAAGCCGAGTGAGCGGCTCTTGTTTTTTCCGTAGCGCTAACTAAAGCTAAGAGTACGACTTAGCTACTTCATGCATCACATTTTTCTTGCACAACCCTTTTCTACAGGGAGACATATGGCATGATTAATAAATATGTCGGTGTGTTGTGACTTATGGCACTTTACAAATCCACAGAGAGTTATCTGGCATCCATTTATGCCGAGTGAGGGGCTCTTGTTTTTCAATGGAGCTAACTAGGGTTAAGAGTACTACTTAGCTACTTCATGCATCACATTTTTCTTGCACTACCCCTTTCTACAGAAGTAAACATTTGCAGTTCTTACACATAGAACACAGAAGAACGAACATTTCGGAATCGGGATTCATATTTGGACGCCCAAATCACGGGGTAGACGCATAACCCATTTGCTCGGTCACCGACAAGAATTTAATAATAAGAACCAAATTATTGGGAGATCTTATGGCTTGTGAGTAAAACAAAATTATTAGAAAACTGAATACATATTTGATATTAATGGTTATATTTCATGGAGGGAGAAATTGATTTAATAACTTTATTATGAAATAAAATATTTTAATGAATTCTGTTCTCCAATGAATACAAGGGGGGGGGGAAGTATATTTTTTTCGAAGTCATCTTTTAAAAATGATTTAAGATTACATTTGAATTATATAATATAATATATTAGCATAATGTTTTAACAGGTTTGCTTTTTAATATTCTTTTATACTATGAATATCTTTTGATTTTTACCCAATTACACTGCTGGCCTTTTTCACTGGATTTGAACAACAGTATATTTTTTAACATCCTTAATTCAAATTAAACGTATTTATATCATATAAAATGAAAAATGTGCATCCTTATCTTAATAAAAAAAGCGCTTCAAAATCATTCTAAAATATAGTTCTTGCAAGTCGAATCGATTCCAGCATGTATGTGGTAATTTCGTTTTATTGATGTTTTCTAAAAACTTTCTAAACAACCCACATCTACCAGCCGTTTCGATATAAGAAGCAAAACACAGAAAACTTTGTTCTTGATTATTGATTTGTAAAAGCTTATAACCTTTCAACATTATTTGTAGAAAAAGAAAGCGGAATAAATTTCGGTCAGTGCCACGTCGAATAGCTTTTAGTACGAAATAATTCTCAAAGGAAGGTAAATATTTATCAGTAATCCGAACGTGGGTTTCATGAAATTCTGTTCGATAACTGCGTTTAGTTACAGCGATTTTTTACAAGCGGCCGGTTAGAGTTTGAATTCTTCATTCAGCATTACTTATTTGCAACTTATTTTAAGGAAAGGATGTGAAAGATAGCAATTTTAATTCGTTGATGAATAATATAGTTGATAATGAATACATTTTCGTTTACTTATTACATAAATGTACATGAGAAGATAAATATTTAAATCATTGATTGTATTTACCAGAAATTTCAAATTGAAAATACGTTCAGTCTTTGTTGAAGTATATACATTTATTTCAACTTTTTATTTGTAGGGCTCAATTCTCTGATTATAAATGTCGCCATAATTGAAAGATAAAAGCATTCGATAATTTCCTTTCAATCAAAATATAAAATGTTGCGATTAAAACGAGTAATTTAATATTAATCGATTATTGTATGAAAAAAATTTGTAATGCAAATTTTAAATTTTAAAATTAGTTATAGCTAATGTAATTCTACTTATAATAGGGTTATTCAAAAGTAGTTTTAACAGATGGTTTTTAAAAAAAACTAATTGAGATTCAGTGTCGTTTCTCTGAGATAAAAAAGATACAGAGATATTTAAATTATCAAACAATACATTATAATATTGTAAAAATGCCGCTAAAACAAACTATTTTGTCCAGAACAAGTGTTTTCTAGACGTTCAAATTTTGTTTTAAAAATTCATAATGATGCTATTCCACACAAAATACAATTTTCTATTTAATATTTTAGTAGTGCGTGAGAAGTTTGCTTAAAACTTCCAAAATTTTGCAAAACATTATTAACAATATTACTTTAAATCACAAAATTCATTTTTTTCTTTGATGTTCAAATATACTTGTTAAGTTAAACATCCATTTAGAATAATTTGTATGTATCATGGGAATTTAATATTTTTGAGTAGCTGAAACTGCCAAACTTAATATTTAAACACATTTATATAGAAATTTTATTATTCGTTAAACTTTTATTTATTTCTTTATTTTTATTGCTTGAAATACTTTTTCCTTGTTTTTATATACACACGATTTAATTTTTGGAAAAAATTATTTTTCTGAATTTAAATGCTTAAAAGTGAATGTCGCGAAGTAATTCAAGATGAAAGAACTTGAATTAAAAACATTTCAAAATACCTTTTCTTTTTTTGCACAATGGCAATTTAGATTTTGTTTAAGATAGATTAACGCCCGAACACTTACAATCTATTTAACTACGCTTAAGACAATTTTAAATGTATTTCTAATTTCTAAATTTAATTTTCGTTATTTACAAATAATTAATTTTTTTGATACTCGCATTACTCATTTTTACAAAAATTGTATGAAAAATTTATTTCAATCAAAAATTTAATGGCTTGCCTCATACAAGTATGTTTTAATAAAGTCTATCCTTGAAGGGTTTTTTTGCATGATTTCTCTTGTAATATACAGACTAAAAGCTTTTTTATTTATAAATTAGAAAAAAAAGATATTTTTGAAACAATTCACTCAGGTTCATAAATCTAATAGATTAATAAATTAAGAAATTTAGCTGAAAATAAGTTATAAAAATATTCCGGAATCAGTGAAAACAGCATTATTTTCTGCTCAATTGAATGTGAAATATGGAAAAAATAATTTTTGAAGGTAATGCTAGAAAATACTTAAAAAAAATTTGAATGTAAAGTTACGATTAATAAAACTTCGGTGGGTTTAAATGAAATTATTGGTGAAAAATGTGTAAGTAAATGGTGACGTTCAAGTAATGACTTCGTGAGTTCCAGTCTTCGAGTTCTTTTTTATGCAATCATAGATTTCTTTATCATAATTTTTTTATTATCACAGATTTCTTTATCATAATTTTTTGTTATCATAGATTTCTTTCTTATACTTTGCGATTTGCATTAAAATACATAATTGTCATCACAATTATTAATATTATCATTATAATTTAAGTAAGAAAAATACAAGATCCCTTTACGTGTATACATATTTTATTTCATTAAAATTTCAAATTGTGAAACTCGTTAAATTGAAAATAAACGTATTAGCATAATAAAAAATGCAACAAAAATTTATAAGAGATATTTATTTAAGATTATGAAAGCAAATAGAAAAATATGGAGAAAAAATCTAGAAATTTCACAATATTTTGAGGAAATGCTAAAGCGGAATGTTGATATTTAATGATAATATTAAAATTATATATTAATTCAGATACATTTTACTTTATTTAAAATGTTAACATAAGTTAAAAAAATTATATAGCTTAAAAAATATTGAATGATCAGAACCGCTTTAGAAAAAATCGTTTCCAAAAATTACTTAAATGTATTTTTATTTTAAAAAATGAAAAAAAAATAGAACAGAGATTTTTGCTTATAATTAATTTAGCAGTAGAAACATATTTAAAATTTAATACTGAAACTTAATTTATTTCAAGCTTACTGAGAGTTTCTTTTAAAAATATAAGCTTAAACGAGTGAATATTTTATTTTTGCAAACGAGTTTAAACAAAACATTTGCTCTTTCTTTTTAAAGCTTACTTTTAGAACCTTTTTTTTAAGAAATGAGGAAGATTAATTTAATTAACTGAAGGGTATCTTTTCTAAGGAAGCTTTTGTGAAAAATTAATTAAAGATTTAATTTCTTTCATCCTCATGAGGCCTGAAAGTGTACTAAAGTGAAGTTGACCATACAAAGATCTTATAAGGAATTTCAGAACAATAATTTATTCGTTGTTTGAAAACGTACAACTTATACATGTTTACAAGCAATTTGAAAAAAAAAAATAGGAATTTGTTTCCTTAATGATCGATGTTATGGTGAAAGTTATAACAATAATTTTATATGCATTTAAAATCCAAAATTTCTTTATAAAAAGTGATTCTCTTATTATTAAAATTGCTTATTCATTTAGTAATTTAAAAAATATTTCGAAATATTTTTAATATAAATATTTTATTGGAAGGTGTACTATGTTTTCATGGTCTAAAAATGAAATTTTAAATACTGTATCAATACATAGTAATTCTTAGTTGCTTTTAGATATAAAAGTAAGAAAGTATTTTGATCTGTTCATTAAATCTCCCATTCGTTTTCAAATTCATTTTCTTATTAAAATTAATATCTTTAGGAAAACGCAACTAAGGGTTATTATTATTATTTTTTATAGGTTCAATATTAAATATTATTATTATTATTTCTTCAAATAATTCTAATCTAAAATTTACTTATTTATTTTATTCTTTACTTTTTTATTTTCTATTTATTATTTTTAAACTAAAGGTAAATATTATTGTAAAATAAATAAAATTTTAGCATTATCTTAAATATAAATTAAGCATTAGTCGATAATTTCTAAATAAAAATAGTACTGGTGAAGATATACAAAATATTGTTTATAAGACCCTTCCATATACCCCAATTACATGTAATTTCAAGATAAATATAGTATAAGAGCATTACAAAGATTTTAAGAAAGTGAAAAAGAGTAACTAATACGCTGTTCTAAAAAGAAATATCATTCAGTTGTTATAACTCTGAATAGCTGTATTGAACACTTCATACGTTTCTGAAACTGTATGGTGCAGTAGTTACTAATAATGGTATTTAATAAATATTATTAGTAATTATTAGGTACGCAATATTAAATTGGGTGAAAAGATAAATGTAACAATATCTCAGTAAAAATGTTTGTGTTATTACATAATTTTGTTGATATTAATTTTCTAAAATTAATATAAACAATATTTGTTATACTCTTATTTTTCATTCTTGTAGGATATTCAAAATTAGTTATGATTATTTATTTTTATTTCTGTTATTATTTTAACAATTAAATTTTAATTCTAGCCGTCAGTAATCATCACAAATCATTTAAGGTCATGCAATGCCAATCATCATAAAACCACGCAATTGTATTCAAAACATAAAATTTTTGCTAATTGATAACTGGTAGTCAGTTGATAACCTACTAGTTGATAACTATTCTGTTACAATACACTATTTAAGTGATTTTACCGCAGCTTAAGTCATTCACAATGGCATTTGAGACCAAACTATGAAACCAAGTTGCATCATCCATTTTCATAACAATGCTGTCGTCGTATTTCCATAATACTGATCTAAATTTGTAACTCACAAGTAGGACACTATGGAAATCAGGCTTTTGTTGAAAGATTCATCAGTTTCTAAACTTTATAATAATGTCAACCTGAATTTAAAAAAGTACAATAAATACTCTTAAATGTCTATTTTTAATGTTTTATTGAGATCACAATTTTATTTTGTTGTAAACAATTATATGTTTGAAATTGCTTCATATTTGTGAAAACTTATTTCAATTAATAATTATCTTGTATATCGTTGAATTTATTTTTTATATTGATTAATGTTTAGACATCTATTAAAACTATTGAAATAACTTAATGGCTATTGCTTTTAAAATGAAAAATGATTATCAACATCTCTACATAAAGCAGATGTATAAGCAACAGTTTTGTTCCAAAAATGCAAGGATTTTATCTCTATTAATACAATGAAATTTTATTATATTTTGATAATGTGTATTTTAGTTTAATTGATCATTTTAATAATTTTATTTAATGATGAATGTAAGTTTCAAAAAAATGCCAAAAAAGATAATTAATTCTTAAATAATTAAAACTTTCTTAGACCATGAGAAAAATAAAATGTAAATCTATGAAAGTTGAGATTTTGTCTTTTACTTCTTTTAGTATTTTCAAATAAATTGGGCTTATTCCTTAAAAAATAATTGATTTTTTTTCAACCTCCCTCTTCTAAATTTAAACATTTCCAGCTAATCATATATTTATATCCATATGGTATTTGAAAAAAAAGTATATTATTTCTTTGTTTTGCAAGTTACATACAATAATAACAGGTAAACGAAATATCTCCAAAAAGAAGACTTTTTTGAAATACTTATAAAAGTAAGTAAATATAGTAATCATACATATACTATATAGTATATGTAGTAAATATAGTATATACATCATATACAAAGTAGTAAATATAGTATATACATCATGCTTCAGCCCATATAAAACAGTCGAATTATTAATTTTTAAACTTGATATATTATTAATTAATTTATTTTTAAACTTGATTAATTATAATTTTTTTAAATTTTTTAACATGATTAATTATTAATTTGTTAATTTTTAAACTTGATTAATTATTAAGTTATTAATTTTCAAACTTAATTTTAGTTTTAAAATTAACGAATAAAGTAACTTATTGATGATGATGATGTTGTGTCCGCTTTTTACCGCGGAAAGAGGGGTGCAGTAGCATCTGAGGGTATGAACCCCTGAGCACCCGAGGGCAGAAGTCTGACTTCTAGCTCATATGAAGATGAAACACACACACATACGCTTGCACAACCCCTTTTTACAGGGGGGCACATTCACACGTCTCACAGATAGCACACAGAAGAACAACCATGCCCGAACCGGGACCTCCAGAACACGAGGCAAACGCGCAACCTCTGTGCCGGCAAGCCGGCAGTAACTTATTAAACAAATTATTAATTTTTAAACAATTTTAATTTTAAAACTTAACTAATGAATTAAGTTAAGTAACTTACTAAACGAATTATTAATTTTTAAACAATTTTAATTTTTAAACTTAATTTTTAACTTAAATTTTAATTTTGAAATTTCCTTCTTGTCTTCCAAGCGGATTTATAATACCTTTATGTAGAAGGAAAAAAACTGCACTTTATTTTCATTCGACAAGCCAAATATAAGTTTTCTTGTTCTTCAATGCAGATCACGTCAAGAAAAATAAACAAAAGTCGAATAACTTTCCTTCTTGGATTGTTTTAACCTGAGACAGTGGGCTTGTCCTTTACTTTAGTTGTCTATATTTCAAGGCAAACGGTGCCCCGGTGAACAATCCCTACTTCTATATTCCACAAGACTGGGAATAGAGAGCTTTAAAAGTGAATGCCAAAAAAAAAAGAATAGAAAACATTTTATTTATAAGTTAAAAATGCTTCTCGTGGTATATAATGAGCTACTTTATTTTCACTGCATATTGCTTTTTATATCATCAACAGTTAATTTATCAAGAAAGATATTATTTAGATGATAGATTTTTTTCTTTGTCTTGACAGGTTTTCTATTGAAGGAAGTCGGTTAATGAAACTATCGGATCTAAAACTGATTTCAAGGTCAGAATGTTTATTTTAAGAAGTCAATCAGTCTCAGTGCTACTGATCTACAGTGAAGAAACATTATTTTATCTCTAAGAATGCTTTCATATACATTCATTCGTTTTCTACGTAGTATAATCTTTTTTTCTTTATGAAGTTTTATTTTCATACTTTCAGAAGTATTCAATTTATTCTTGATTAATTTGTATTTTTTTTGGGGGGGGAATTTCCTATGATTATATGAGACATTTAAAATATTCCTGCTGTTTTGTTTAGAACAATTTCAATCATTTAATCGAAATTTTTGAATATTTTTTGAACACACACACAAAAAAAATAACACAATGGAATATAAAATAATTTATTGAAATTTTTTTTAAAAAATCTTGTTTTAAGAAGATAAATCTTGAAAGCTTCACTAATAAGAAATGAAATGAGTAAAGTTGGTTTTGTATCAGACATATCAGTTAACCATGGAAGAGATTTTAATTATATTAACTCATTTTAATTAGAGTACCGATATTTTTAATGTCGGTATAAAAATGTCCTAATTCTAGTAATTAATCTAAGCATACAGAAATTCTTCATATTAAATTTGAAATGAAGCATTTTTTTTGGAGTTTACATTAAGAAATTCCTTATTTAATGCATAAGGAAATAAATAGTTGTCTTAAAAATAGCAGTAATTCTGATTTTGAAAAAAAATATTGGATAATTGTTTTTCATATATAAACGGTGTACTACTCATAAATATCTGTAAATGAATCGTATTGCTCATATTTTCAAAAAAGTACAAAAAAAGATATCTCATTTTGCGATACTGATAATAATATATAATTTTTAATTTTGCCTTCTTGTGCAGTTAGCCTCCTTTAAATAATATTTAATCTATAATTTACTAATTGCTGAATAGATGCAAGGAAAGTGACTCCCAACTTTGGAGACGATTTTAGTCTTTTTTTTTGACAAATTGGCAAACGATTTGAAATTATCGTTGAAGAATTGACGATTCTCGAATAAGCAAAAAATATTATTTATTAGAAACTGAGATTCAATATCTTTTCAAATAATTCGACACTTTGCATTTTATAATACAATCATATTCCCCTCCCATGCTCCAAACTGCTCCATCATTTTAGTGGGGTTAACTTGACCCTCAATAGTACTATTGTTACCAAATCATGCTTATAACTTTTCATTCACATTGACCAGTCGCTCCCTCCTCTAAAGGGATATCACAAATGAAAAAAAATAATTCTGTTCGATTCGAATGTTTGAAATAAATCGAATATCCTAATCATAATTTGACATTAACTTTAAAACTTAGTGACTTTTTGCTAATAGTTTCTTGATTACGAAAACTGGTTTCAATTGATTTGAGAGATATCTCTTGGAACTTTAATGCACAAACGTATTATATTTAGAGGATGGCATCTTCCTTCAAAATAAAAATAATAAAAAATAACATAAAACTAATTCCATGTTGAAAGCTGTTACTTTGCTTGATAATATCATTTTTGCAAATATTTAATGATTTTTATTACTACAAATTTATATAAGATGTCATTCCTTAATAAAATATTGACATGAATATAGTTGGAATAACTATAAAAACTTTTAATATTTTATTAATAATATTATAATTTTCTTGTACGATTATTTCTTCAGTTCAATAAGATGCATCAATTAGACATATTTTTCACTTTTTTAGTATTTTCTTAGATTATTTCCACATTTTAAGGTCTAATAATTTTTCTTAATAAAAGTCTTTTTTATACAATAAATAAAAAATGGAAGTATATTGCTATAGAAATTACGGGCTTCTATCTAGATTTGTTGATTGATGAAATAAACAGCTCTTTAATAACGGACGACTTTTTTTAGCATGAAGATCCGTATACACATAGATGACAAATACTCAGTCCAGACGAACGCAGGCAACACTCAGCAGTACACTACAACAAACATTTTCCAAACGTAGTGGTTGGTTATTACAACAGTAAAAATTCAGTCTTGGCATTGCAGAATTCAACGGAAGGAGGGATTCTTCACTCTACGATCTCTCCGAACATCTGTTATTCACCACTGTCGCCTCGCTTTAGTTGCATCCAACTGCTGACTCACTAATACAAGACTGGCTACTACACACACGACTCGATGCTGCTTCCATTATAAATGCCAAGACTCGGCACACAGCTCAATTAAGCAATCGCTTGAGATCCACACAATGTTTGCTCTTCGCTGGATTGATACAACTATTCGCCGTTGACTCTTCCTACGATTACTACTCGTTTCACGAATCTGTACATGACTTTGTACTTGAGTGATTGCGGATTGAGACTGTCTGGGCTTTTATAGTTCCTGAATGGTGGGGCAGGAAAATTCTAGACCAAACTCGCGTATCTCGGCTCTTATTGGTTCAATTGCTAAAATCCTGAAAGTTTCCAGTTATTGCTATTTTGTTACCAAAGTCAACAAATGTTTGCAATGTTTGTCGCTAAAGCCATGAAATGTATGCAATATTTGTTGCCAAAGTCAACAAATGTTTGCAAAGTTTGTCGCTAAAGCCACGAAATGTTTACAAAGTTTGTTGCTAAAGCCACGAAATGTATGCAATGTTTGTCGCCAAAGTCAACAAATGTTTGCAAAGTTTGTCGCCAGAGCCACGAAATGTTTACAATGTTTGTCGCCAAAGTCTCGAAATGTTTACAATGTTTGTGGCCAAAGTCACCAAATGTTTGCAATGTTTTTCGCCAAAGTCACCAAATGTTTGCAATGTTTGTCGTCAAGCTCTGAGCTCACTACTGTGGCACCTGATGAATATACAACAGATATATGGCAAAACGGTCTTCCCTGTGATTGAGCTATGCTGAGAAGTAACATTACAGGCTTTTAATTATATAAAGTATTATTAGAAACAGTATTAAGGCACGTTAATATTAAAACTAATTCCATATAAATCGATTAGATTATGTATTTTATTTTTATTCTTCATTTATATAATTGCTTTACATATTATTTATAAATAGTGCACTTATTGCAATACACAAATTATAATACTATATCCATTCTGTTTTCTAATTATATTCAACTAGAAATGACTTCAAATATAAATAATTAAAACAATACGAGACAACGCGAAACTTATTTAATATTATTCAACAAATTAATCTAAATTCTTTGGCAGCTAGGTGCACATCTTTCGATTATGAATTGATTGTAAAGGCATAATACACAATCTACAGTGCCAAAATAATGACGAAACTTTATACTCTGCAATGTAAACTACGTAGTTTCATTCGAAATTCATTTTAAACGGTGTATGAATCCGAAATGTCCGTTCCAATACAGCCCCAAGGCAGGGGTAAAGTTTCGTTCCCTGAAATATGCAGATTTACCGCAGCATCTGGTTGGAAAGAATTATATGTGAAATCAAATTTCTAATCTAAAAGCACTCGGTGGAGTTATTTTAATCTTTCTCAAGCTTTTACGACCGAGGACAAATCGTTTACTTTGTTAGATAATGGTGTGCTACATGTTAGGCAAATTTACATTTTAGAATCATTTATAGACTAATCAGAGTTTTATCTTCTAGGATACGAGATACAAAAAGGAAAAAAAAATGATACCTTATAAAGTTAGTTAAGTAGTTGTTTAAAACATTTTGAAATTGAAAAGTGACATTTAAATATTTTATACATTTGATATATCAGAGATTACATACGTCAGATTCGAATTGATTTAAATTTAAAGCTTAGAGTTTACCAGAATATTTTCTAGTTTATACATATAATGCTATTATTACAAAAATGATATTTGTAAATTAAGCATAATAAACATGATGTGACAGCAATTTATAATTATTTTATATTTTGATGGAAAATTTAGGACATTTAATATTTGATATATCAAAGATTACAAATGTCAGATCCATATTGATTTAATTTTAAAGCTTAGGGTTTACCAGAATATTTTCTTTTTTATACATATAATGCTATTATTGCAAAAGTGCTATCTGTAAATTAAGAATAATAAATATTATGTGACAGCGCATTATTATTATTTTATATTTCAGTGGAAAATTTTAAATAATTTTTTGATAACGTCAAACATCAAAATACTTATTTTTCTTTACAGCTCACTGTGATTAAAGTTAAACATTTATCATTTCTTTGTGATCTGTAATGTTTTTATTCCTTATCATTTCAGGAAAATGCCTGATCTTTTTAACCATCTCTTCGAGTGAAATGGAACTAGATTAATTTTATCTCTGTATTTCTCAATGGGTTAAAACAAAAATTCTTAATTAGGGTGATATTGATACTATGATGATGATGATACTGCTCATCATTATCATTACTATCATCAACGTTTTGCAAGAACGCTTTCTAATAATTATTAGTTTTATTTGACAAAAAATTAAAATCATATTAATGTAGTTCAGGTTGTTTTGATCTATTGATAAATAGTTCACTGAAAAAAATTAAAAATGTAAGCAGATAAGAATTAAGAAGTAACTTTGCAATTTTGAAATCCATAATTGTAAATTATGATTGAAGAAAGGTTGATCAAACATTTAACTAATAACTGTTAATGAACATTTAATTCGTTAGTATTTAATACTAAACATTTAATTGGATATTTTAAATTAAAAGCAATTTAAAACCAGTAAAGAACACATTTTCAGTTAAGAATAAATTCCAACATATGAAAAAAATTGATATTATTGAATACTGGAAAGAAAATAACTTTCTTTACAGTATAAACTATATTATTTAGAGCAGATATTCATTTAAAAAAGTATTTTATAAGTAAAAAAACATTTATTACTTTTTAAGTAATTTATAAGTAATTAAATTTGAAAAAAAGATAGAGGCATGTTTTAATATAATAGTTGTTATTCAGAAATGAAGACCTTTATTTCATGTCTAATAGCCATAATGCTTTATTCTAAAAACGTACTTAAAAATCTAATTATGAGCAAGTAATGCCATCTGTTGACTAGAGAAAAGAAATTGGTGAGATATTTCAATATATATTACATATGACACAATATATTTGGGAGTTATAATTTCATCGTCATTTTTTTTAAAAAATTAGGTTTATATATTTCACACATTATATAAGAGAGCTAATAAGTTTCAGAGAACCTCACACAATTACAGATTTGTAATTTGATACTGAGCAACGAAGTAAATCGTCTGAATTGTGGTACATTTATACAGAGTAACCTCAAATAATGCGTAACATTTCACCTAATTTTGTTATGTTCAGCGTCATAAGGAGAACGCAAAATATACAAAAAAAATTTAGTATTTACAAATTGTTTATCTACGAAGGCACATGTGTTTCTTATTAATTATTTAAAACTGTTAGTTCATTTAAGAATATCTATCTAATAAATTTGAACAGTTGTCATTTGGAAGGGAAGAAAGGAGCATGAGGTAACATATTGTTACAAGCGAGCTAACGCTGCAGAAACGCGCCAGGGGAGAGCAATTGGCGACGGCGCCGAAGACCTTGGCACCAGCTGGGTTGCTTTGGTGAAAGGAATAGTCTGGCAGCCGCTGGTTCTCTCGCAGTGATTTCCGAAGTTTCGCGTCTCCTTCACCCTGCTATATAAGGGACGGGCTGCCGCATTCGGTAGTTCCTCTTTCGGAAGAGAAGCGTTTCGCTGGACTAGCGGATTCCCGCTTGTTATTAGTAAGCTGTGTTTGTGTTTGCTGTTAACATTGTGTTATTGAGCTCACTGTGACTTACTGTTTACTGTGCTATACGATATCTGTTTTGTAGTCTGTGTTTATTGTGCGTAAGACGCATTTACGCTGTAAGTGACTGTTGACGGCTGGATTGTGTTTATATGAAGTTTCACTTTATCAATTATCCTGTAAATAACTGTAAATAAATTTGTTTGTGCTGCCCTCAAGTAAAGTCCATTCAATCCGAGTCCGCTGATCTTAAAAAACGTAACAATATGGATTGACATAGTTAACACTAAACGTAACTTAATTTTAGTTAGTTAAGTCTTAACTAACTTAATTTTACTACATACCAGCACTACTATAGATTTACGCTACTCTAAAGTAAAAACTCTCAGATTGGAGCCCCTGTCACAATTTCATTGTGTGTTTTTAGATAATATTTGTGTGTTTTTCTGACACATTGTAATTTTAAAATCCTCAATGTAATATTTCGTGAACTAGCAGAGAAGACTTATAAAACATTGAAGAATCTTAGAAATTCCGTTCTTAATTGATATACTGCGATTCTTGTATCTCTGCGATTCTTGTATTTTCTATGGCGTTCTTTTAATTGTCAAATTCATTGCCAAGGTCATTTTCTTGTTATCTATATACTATTAAAATAACTGTAAATCTATATTATTAACTGTCATATAATTGGGTTGGGAAGTAATATTACAGATTCATAGTGATATTAGAATTTTAAAATGGAATGACAATGCAATAAGAATAAAAAAAAGATTAAAATGAAATCTGTTATGCATATTTGAATATATCAAATCAGAACATCATTTCTTTTACGGCCAAGCATCGACATGCTCGTGAAAGTTAAATTATATTTTTATTCATTTTAATCGTTTCATTGAATTAGTCAATTTAGTATTGCAAACGATCCAAAAACCTTTGTATTGCATTTATTGTTTAAAAAAATATCCCATTTCCTATTTATTTCATTTCATATAATCACGTGCTCAAAATGACATTTTTCTACGTTTTATTTTCTGCAGTCATTTATTTTTTTTAATCAGAGCTTTTGTAAATGGGATGGCAACACGTTATTAAAACATGATTTTTAAAAATGTCTCGCGCAGATATTAAAATTTAAATTTTTCTCCTACGGTTTTTCTTATTTCTCACCTACGGATTTTTGTTGATGCTCATTCCTAAAATAACATTATATTCTGACAAAATACAAAGAATAACAAACATCAATTTAAATTTGTATTCATTGTGATAAAACTAAGGCAGAAATATTTTACATTAAATTTTAAAAAGTATTAGAGAGTTAAAGTAAATTCAAAATAAATATTGATGAGTTACAATGTAACTAAGTTCTATGTACAAGCGGTCAAACAAGATACTATGAGGAAAGTAATTTTTCATTGCTTTCTTTTTATCTTCTAGAATGAATTATTCTTTCTGAAGCATGGAAACCATAATGGAATGATAATTGAAAGATGACCTTTGTAATCATCCAAATTCTAGATTTATTATGATCTTTCTGTCTGAATAATATGCCACATCAATAAATCCAGATTCTAAACGATCTTTAAAAATATGATATTTAATCAAGAATTTTTTTAAATATTTGTTTTTTGGCAGTTCTTGAAAATATTTAGTTACATTATTCCACGATTTCAAGGCATCAGAATAAAATATTATTCGATTGTTTATTAAATCCTGAAATTTTAGACTAAAACCAATAAAAATTGTTCATAAAAATAACAACCATTTTATATTATTCATTAAACTATTAGATACTTAATTTTTTGATATTCAATTTAATTTCTTCTAAATATTTGCATATGAAAATGTATCAGAATCTTATACGATATGTGAATTTTTAAAATTTGGTGTTAATAAATGGTGTAAATCAGAAAAAAAAGCAATTAAAATCTGAGATTTCTTTTATCTTTATTGTAGAAACGTTATCCTTGTCTCAATAATCATTACTTTTAAATTTAACTGAAGATATTTTATCATTTTATAAACAATCTTGACTGCTAGTAAGATTTATTTTTTGTATAAAAATGTCTGCAAAAACTATTTATCCATGCATCATAATATGGAAAAATAATTTAAAACAAATAAATTTTGACTTTCAGACAAACATGAAACTTTTATCAAGACTATTTTTTATTTTATTGACAAATTGGAATCGTGTCGTTAAATAAGTATTAAGATATAAAAACGTGCTGGAGAATATATTTAATCTTATTCAAGCATTTCCAAATAATACATACAAAAAAATAATTTTTTATATTATAGTGTATGAACAGATGATTTTTTCAGGCATTTTTATTCAAAAAATTACTTAATTGAAATTGTTTAATACAATGAGAAGGATTTGTCAGTTTAACTTTTTGTAATATTTACATTGTGACTTCAGTTTCTCCTGTTCATTAACTTCAGTGTTTTGAAATTTAAACAAATACATATATTGGAAGCAATTTGTTTTATTTTATTATCTTAAGTATTTAGAGATAAAATTATTGAAGGCAAATAAGATATTCGAAAAGTGAAAACATGAAACGTAGGTTAAATTCTCAGATAATATTATTAGCAGAAGAAAATTAAGTTTGCTGATATATATATATATATTCTTGTCACGTGCAGACTGAAGAAATAAAATACTTTTCAAAAAATAAATTTTAACAACTAATAAATAATAGGAAAAGAAAAACGTTTAATATACTGAACTTCCAAACAGAAAATAAAATTTTCACAAGTCTTAAAGTTTAAATTACTAGTAACACCAGTTTGCAAAAAGAAACAGATAATATAATAATGGAGTCATGACAGCTATTTGAAATTAAATTACATTTTGATTCTCAAATTATAGTGGAGGATTTATGATGACACGTGTTTATCTGAATCACTTGATAGTGAAAAAACCCTCGGTTACGTTCTCCAACAAAGTTTGACAACATTTTCTTACCATTTTTTTCTTTTATGCATTTGTTATATCATTTAGCTTACATTTCTTCATGGAATAATAAAACTATTTTAAATTATTTTTCAGGCTCTCGAATGCTGTATCTAAACAACTTTTAAAATAATAAAATGAATTTCTTTCCTGGATCATTCCCCTTGGCGGATCCGCCCAATGAAGTTACTTATTACCGTTCTCAAGTAAGATGTATATATATATGATCTTTAAAATCTATCAACTACAGGTATGTTCTTGACTTCTTATTTTTCTATTGCTAATATTTGATTATTTATAATTGTGTATTTTTTTTTTGGTTTTTTTTATTTATTCATTCTCAAATTTTAATATTGTGAGTCTTTATTTATTAATTTTTTAGTATAATTGTCATTTATTTTTATATTTAAAATATAATGCTTCTATTATACTTTGGTTCGTGGAATTTTTCGGGTAATATAAGAGTTAATTTTTCAGACGATAGTCAAACCTTTTACAGAAAAAAATGTCCACCTTTTATTGGAATCCCTACCTAATGGTGACCCTTGAGAAAATCATCAGGTCGGATTTTCTTTAGGTACTTCTGTATATATATATATATATATATATATATATATATATATAT
>JAOUZG010036900.1:7822567-7835787 GCA_026289955.1 Argiope argentata | reverse complement strand
TTAAATTAGTCTGAAATATTAGGTATTAACATAGTCTGAATATTATTTACATAGTCTGAAAAAACTAAAAATTAGTCTAAAAGACAAACTAATTTAACAATCTTCTTTTAAATTTCCGTGTTGATATCATAAAATAATTCTTCACTATTGCAATTTCTTTGATCCATGGGAATAATCTTTTTTTTTATTTCACTATGTAGATACTTTTTCTTTCTTTTAAAAAACTTAGGTTATTTCTAGATTTGTTTCTAGATAATTGATGACAAACAGTAGACTTCATTCTAAAATACAGATTGAAAAAAAATATTCAAATTTTCATTCCTAAGTGGACCGGCTTTTTTATTTCTTAATTAAATTCAAAATCTGAAAACAATTTTTTTGTTTTTCAATGAATTTAAAAGTATAAAAGTATAATAAATTATATATATATATATATATATATATATATATATATATATATATATATATATATATATATATATATATATACAACACTGGATATCCCAAATTATCCTTGATCGCTTTTTTATTCAGATGTTATTATTAACTATCTTGCCAGAGATCTCAATCTTTACTAGTATACTATAAATCTTATATAATGTCCTGCCTTTATAACGTACAGCCGAAAAAAGGGGATTCAAAATGATTACAAAATATCTTGTTTCTTTCGAAACAAATTGAATCTGCATAGAATGCGGCCCTTTCATTTTGATTGATGTTTGCGAAAGGGATTCTAAACAATCGCCCCCGACGAACAGTTCCGGTGAAAAAGAAAGAAAGCCCAAGAAATTCAAACATTATTCCGGCTGTTTGCTTTGCTCGTGCCTATTTGTCTTTGAACTCCAGTGGCAAAAAAGAAACAGAAATAAACTTCAATCACTGCCATATCGGAGAGCTTTTATTGTAAAATATTTCCCCGTGCGGAGTAAATATTGATCAGGAATCAGAACGTGAGATTTATGAAATTCTATGTAGCATCTGTGCTCGGTGGAAACGATTTTTCTCTCTTGGTTCGGTTGGCAAGAAAGTAAATAAGATTTGGGATATTGAGGGTTTAACGGCAGAATGGGAAAGTTAAAAATTGTACTTCAACCGAAATTTGCTTTAATTGATCAATGAATTTTGTTCTTAATTGAGAATTAATTTGTTTGTGATAATAAATATTTATAGCTTTATTTGAGAATATGAATTATCTTCATATGAATATTTATTACATATTTAAAATTTCATTTTTATCATTTTACTTTCAGTTTAACTTTGCATTTCCAAATATAATTGCAGTGTAAACTTGTCTTGTAGGACATATTTTGCAATGTTGCAAGCTTTCATTTATATTCCATGATTCTTAAAGATTTGAGTTTGTACAATTCCTACTACTAGCCCCTCCACTCATACAACAAATATTAATTTATTTATTTTTATTTATTTATCAAAACTAACTTTCTCGACAAATATCTTCAGTTTCCCACCTTCAAATAAGCAACGCATCATTTATTCAAATGATTCTGTTTATTTTCTTAATGTTTGATGCATTTGAAATCAATCATTTTAAATTAATCAATTTTTCGGATTTATTCTGAAATACTTTCGAACTAAAATAATTCAGAATGAATAAAATTAATAATTTCAAATATGGGTTGTGTTACGCCAACTGGTATTAAAAAGCTCTCGTTATGCATTTAGTCTCAATTGGAGTTTAATCCTCAATTGGTGTTGAAAATTCAATGATAATACATTTTTTCATCGATTATTTATAGTAATTGTAATTATTAGGCCGGAATAGTCTGGTTGGTAGGGTGTTGGACTCATATCCCTTGGGCTGAGAGTTCCGATTGAAGATTCTCCGTGCGTATGTGGTGGAAATTACATCTGTAATGATCACAAATTCTCCATGTTGAGATTAATACCACTTGGGGGGGGGTACTGGGTCAGAGGTGATCGCTCTCAGCTCCAGATCTAAATTACGTTCTGTTTATGAATGAAATACGCCCCGTAAAAAGAGTTTGCAACGTTTGTGAGCTTGAAATTTCTTTATTTCAGGCATGCATAAGCTTTCTTATATATTTTATGTGCTTATTTACACATTTTAATTGCTTAAAATTTGTATGTATGTACCAATTTCAATAACAGCGAGATATAAATTTTGATATGTGAAGAAAAATACCCAAACGTAATTAACGTAATTAACCCCATCTTAAGTACAATACCCTTTTAGAAATCTTTTTTTTGGACTATATCAACGTAATTATATCTCTATACTTAAGAAATAATAACATTTTTAACAATTAAAGTATCTTTACCCATTCATAAGTTAATTTTATAAATTTAATTAAATTTTCTCAATGGATTGAATTGTGTTTATTTTCAGATGGTGCAAAGTGAATCCATTTTTTTAAAACATACTTTTTAATCAAATTCCAGATAATCAAAACCGAAATTCTTTTGTTGTTTCTAAGAAATAATTTAAAATATTTAATCAAGAATAAAACCATTATAATCTATCTTCTAACATTAATATTCTAAAGAGAATAAAGTCATTAAAATTCAAAAAGAGACTTACTTTATTTTTGTATATATGTATTTTTAATAAACTCCTTTGTTTTCCCGATAATTTTAGACCACACCTTCCTTTTTTTCAGGGAGTTTTAGAAATTTTAAATTAATACACTGTCTATTTTTTTCTTAGAAAGAAGTTTATATATATTCGTTTTTAGATTTTTTATGAATTTTTTAATATGAGTAAATGTTATTAATTTAATTTCAGTAGACAAATTTCCAGTCATTACTTCTTAGTACCAAATTTTCAATTATGAAACATGTAGTTTTGAGAGAGATTTTTTAATGAATTTATTACCCATTCAATTTCAAAGAAGGAAGTTTAATTTTGTAAAGCATATTTTATTACTTTTGGAAGTATCTCCATAGATTTCTAAATATAATAAAATTGCATTAATTTAATTTCAGTAAATAAATTTCAAGTTATTGCTTCATTACTCTCCATTTTTCATTATTGAAAATGCACATTTATGATAGGTTATTTTATGATATATATCTTATAAATTTCATATTGCAGTTTCATAAAAATTAAAACATGTTTTTAAGACTATTTCTGCATAGTTAAGGATTTCTTTTAGTAGATAGCTTCCAGCAATGATATAGTAGTTCAATTTTATATTAAATTATCTAACATTATATAATGCATTAGAATTGGTAAATAAAATAATCAGCGTATTTAATGGAAAGAAAAATAGTTAATTCCTTAAAGAGATGGAAATGCTGAGGACTTAGTGCTTAATATCTACATCTGTTTGTTAAGAAAATGTATAGGTCCTTTACTGAATTATTCAAACTGCAACTCATGCAGTTGAGTCCTTTCCAAAATTATATAACAAAAATAATTTAAGGAATCCATTTTTGAATATTTTGGATATTATATAATAAAATTTTTTGATGGTTATTTTATTGTTTGTTTAATTAATCTAATTAAAAATGTATACTTTTACAACACAAAAATTAATCCTATAGCAGTTAGCTTTTTAAAACAAGTTTCAAAAGAAAATTCGTTAATGCATTTAATGTAAATCCTACTATCTGATTTCCATTCACATAAATTATAGAAGAAAAGCTTTCTATTCTTTTTTTCATTAATCATAAGTAACCAACCAATGACAAAGAAAAAGTAAAGATATCGAAATAATACTTTATGTGATTTCCTGTCACATAAATTATAGAAGAAACGCTTTCTATTCTTTTTTCACTGATCATAAGCAACCAACCAATGACAAAATAAAGAAAAAGAAACGATATCGAAATAATAGCTTATCTGATTTCATTTCACAGAAATCATAGAAGAGAAGCTTTCTATTTTTTTTTATTGATCATAAGCAACCAACTAATGACAAATTAAAGAAAAAAGAAAGGATATCGAAATAATATCGAATAATTCCCATTTGTCAGGGAGTCTTTATTATCTAAACAAGAACCACTAAACTATTTTATTCAATACACAGTTTTATTCTGAAATAGACATCAACAAATTTCCCTTATTTTAACTAATTTATTTATACAGTACAACGAAAAAAATCCATTAAACAAAGGAAATAAAATTCACCAAATTCTGTAATTTTCTGTGAACGAGACAAATAATATTTTCGCATTTTTCTCAAAACTACGTTTAATGATATTATAATATTATAATTTTTCATTGGTTAATTCAAAATTAAATTGGTTTAAAATTAATTTTGACAGTTTGTAATCAGTATACATTTTACTTAAAGGAGAGAAATATTCACTTTAACCATATTTGTTTTCTTTAGTTAAAAGAGAGTAATCAATTTTATACAAGAAATATTAAACTAATATCAGTTAGCACTGATTTATTCATAGTTTTTGGGCTGTAAATTAATTAATTGCTAAAAACTATCTTAAGCATAATCTGCGGCTATGGATGATTAGCATTAACAGCTACAATTGCAAAAGGTATTTCAATGTTTCCGTAGAAGTATTACACTAAATACTTAAACTTTCCTAATAAAGAAAGGAAAGTCGTACTTAAATGCAGTGATAAGAAAGAAAATAAAAGCTTTTCAAAGTTTAACTGAACAGTATTATCATCTGAATCTAGAAGTTAAAAAAATCATAAATTTTGTATAGAAAATATATTGAATTTTTGTAATGGTAAATGTAACTTAATATTTTGTATTAATTTGTTAACGACATTGAAGCATTCGCTTATAACAAGATAGAATTACAAATAAAACGATGCAATCATGAATTTAAATTATAAACTGATCTAAATAATTTTCTCTTTAACCATAGTTCAAAACGTCTTACCCATAAAGAATATTAGTATTGAGCTTTTATCAGTTGCTTTTCAGGTTAAAATTAAGCAGACAAATGCATACATTCTCTTTCTCTCTCTAGCACACACACACACGAGCAAATACAAACAGGCACAAATTAAAGGTTAAAAGGCAGGTTTAAATTCGTGAATAAAATTATGTTTGAATTCTCGTAAATTGTTAACTAATATTATACTTATTAATAAATGATGTAAACTGTGATACATATATTGAACGAAATATATTAGCATTCAAACCTAGCCTTAACACATCTTACTTATTATTACAAATCTTAGAAATTATTAATATTTATTATTCACATCTGACACATAAGGAGATAAATTCTCTTCCTCCCCCCCAAAAAAAAGTTGACTGACGTCAAAATAATCGCAAATGAAAAAATTATTTATTATGGGTGTTTTTTTAAATGTATTTTAGATATAAATCTTACTTATTATTACAAATCTTAACAATTACTAACACTTATTAATACACATATGAAAAACAAGAATATATTTTCTATTCTTCTCGAAAAAAAAAAAGATGAAAAAAGTCGAAATAATCGCAAATGAAAAATGATTTAATATGGATGTTTTCTAAATGTATTTTATATATGTAAATATTCTTGTAGATTACAAATGAAGAAATTAAAAAGAAATGATTATAGTCAGATATATAGACAAAAACATTTATTTTAATAAATTTTCTGGCTTTATTATTTGTTGATATCATTGTTATTGATTGATTTATTATCATTATATGTTTGATGGCACTGTTATTTGTTGAAAGTAGGAGGTGGTTTCGAAGACATAGATACCACTTTGAGTTTTTAAGTTCGTTTTATTCCATCAAGGGAAGTAGGCATTATAAACAAGCAGAAACGATGAGCATAGCTCAGAACGGCACAAAATGGAATGACAAAAAGCTGATGAAGCATTTACCCCTGTGAATATATACTTTTAGATTTTAGTAAGAATCTTTAGCACATGTCAATTACATGTACAACTCATGCAAGGGAATAATAAGAAAAAAAAATCCTTTTCTTTTTAAAGTAATGTGCTTGCTTGGACAATTTTTATTTATTCACTCGGAGTGTGGGAATTAGTTGGCTTTTAGCAATTCACCATTTTGGATTCAGCAATTTCACAAAGCTTCTGTCGAATGAATTAATTAGAACAATTGTAATGGGTCAGGAAATTCTAGAATATTTTTAGAATGAATTTGCGATAGGCTAAATTAAACTGAAAGTTAGAAAGTTAAAGTGGATTAAAAAAAAGAGTTTAAAATATCACTACATATACACGCGCGCGCGCACACACACACACACACACACACACACAATTATTGGGACATTTAACATTATTTAAAAAGCGAAATACAATAAAACTAATAAATTGAAAGCAAATTAGGTTTTAAAAAAATGCTAATTCAAAATTTAATTTTAACTTTTGAAAAGAAATAAAAAATGTAATAAGAATTTAATTTTTTAAAATTTTAATAGAATTTGGAAAAATTCTAAAATTAGACTAATTTTATCTATTTAATAAAACTTTAGTTTAAGAATGTACTCCTATATTTTACTTCACTAAAGCAGTTCACGTTATTTTTAATTTAAATTTAAGATGACAAAATTCTTTATATTATTTATATTAATCAAATTAAATGTAACCTTTTTGTCCCACATTTTTATACGCTTGATTTTAGAACATTTTTTAAAAAGCGGTAAAGGGGAATTTAATTAATTTAGAGTAACTTTTCGAAGTAGGCCTTTGAGGGAAAAAAAGAAAAATATTTAATTTTCTTAGCATCTCATGAGAGCTTAAATAAAGTAACATACCGAACTGTAAAATGTTTCTTAATTTAATTTTTTACATAAAAGTCTAGTTATTGTTAGAAGTAATAAATACTAATTTTATTAAAACAAAGAAAAGTTGATTCGGCTCTCATATGTTCCTTTCAAAAAATAAACTTAGGAAGCAAAAGAAAAATAAATAATATTGAATAATAACAAGCAAAAAAATAATTCAAAGGTTAATGTAGTTCTTTTCTGTTAATAAGAATTTTATAATACCGATTCCTTAGTTTAAAAAATTCTTTAATTAAATTAAATTCTCATTTACTGAACTGTTCAATTATTTTCAGTTGGAAATCCTAATTACTAGCAATTCTTAATTTTATGAAAATATTTAATTATATGGATATTATAAAAAATATCATGATTCATTTCGATATTATAATATGTATATTATCAAAATTATGAAAATTATTTTCATAAATATCAAAATTATTTTCATAAATATCAAAATTTTTTAAAAAAGAGTACTAGAGATTTTTAACACAAATAAATTAGAAATCTTTGTAAATGTATCTGAATTATAATTTAGCATAATGAGAAGGAGTCGTATAATATTACCGGTAATTGGATATTAACAAAATCAATCTCTGAATCGCATAATGTTTATTCGTTTACAAGAGTCATTGCTAATTTGTAAAGCGTTAACTATGCAATAAAAACAAAAGTACTATTTTTTCTTCATTAACAGTTACGTTTCATTGATCTGAAGGATTGTTCAAATTAAAGAGTTTAAGTAAATGGTTCTATCCAAAAATAAACTTAAATCCATTAAATTTTTAGTTTTCTAAAAGTAAATTATATGTCATTTACAGATAAGTTATAAGTAATTAAATTTATTTAGATATTGTAAACTAGGTATTCAGATCATTCAATCAAAATTAAACAGATTTTTTTGAATATGTAAAAGAATCGAATTTAAGATTTTGTCAAATATTTACCTCCCAGAATTGGAAAATTTTTGGGGAATTATGATTTTATTCACTCTAGCTGTGTCTGAACTCTATAATTCTTTTAAATTTTGTTTAAGAACTGGACGCCAGGTTCATAGATTCATATCAAAATTTGGATGAATTACTTCTAGTGGAGTTCTTCCTGGCTGGTTATCCGAAAACAAGCTAACAAGTTAACTACAAAACTAAAGGAGAAACGTGAATAAAACGCATATTTAAAAGCTAAAAACTACGTATGTATCAAATTCGTAAAGAAGTCCATTGAAGGTTTGATGTCCGTCGATCTGGTCATTTAATTTATACAAAAGCTGTAATTTGAAACTAATATTTTCATTATACAAAATTGGTTCAAGATTTGAGTATCAAATTGTACATTTTTATCACATTTTATGACCTATTACCCTTGAATTAAATGCTTGTCAATCTGTTCTTTAAACATATAAGCACGATGACTGAAAACCGTGATGACTTGAATATACGAAATTCGATTAATAATTTTTGAACTACAATTATATATTTATTTTAAATTTGATTTTAATCCATTTGTTAGAAGATGTTGCTGTTGTTGTAACTTATGGCACTTTCCTTATGGACAAGTCCCTCGCTGACACAGCATATTTCAGCCGAAATGAGCGTTTCTTGTTTTTGAAGTACCGCCAACTAGGGCCAAGAGTATGACTTAGCTACACACAGTCCCCACATTTGCTTGCCCAGCTCCTTTTTACAGGGGGGCATAGTCGCATATCTCACAGATAGCACACAGAAGAACAACCATGCCCAAACCGGGACTCCCAGAACCCGAGGAAGACGGGCTACCTCGGTGCCAGAAAGCTGGCTTGTTAGAAGATGTACAAATGTAGTCCAGTTTTATAATAATTGTATATTAATCACAAAATTAGCCAACTATTATTTTTTTTAATTGACTACTACTTTCCAATGGCATCCGCTTAATAGTACACATTTTTAAAGAGTCTGTGAGTAAGTTTTGAAGAAACAACTCTCAGGATTTTTTTATTCTGCTTGAGTTGATTTCTTTACTTAGATGCTTGAAATAGATTTGAAAAAAAAATTGAGTCCGGATCTGGCTTAAGATGATCAAATCAATGCATTCAAGGATTTAATTTTCATTTTAATTCATTTGTAAAGAGATGTCCAAATGTATATTCAGTTTTATAATAGTTGTGTATTAGTCACAATCCAATGATCAATATCTCCCTAAAAATTATCTCAAAACTGTATTCTTTCTTAACTACTGCTTCCCAGTGGCATTCACTTAATAGTTCACAGTTTTAGAGAAAATAAGAAAAAATTTCTAAGAGAATCCTCTGAGTGTTTTTTTTTTAATTCTACTGGAGTTAAATTCTTTTCTTGGATATTTCAAATAGATTGGGAAAAAAAATCTTGCATCCGAATCTGACTCAAGATGACCAAATCTACGCATTCAAGGATTTAATTTTGAGAGAATCAGGCAAATCTCATTTGATTAACTTCTCAGTTTGTTTGTTTTCTTTCCAAATTCATTTATTTTGTTTCCCCAGAAAGTATTTGTTATAATCAAATTACTGAGCCCCGGTTGTGGTTTCTTCCCAGCTCAGTTGAAAGTATCTAACCTGATATGAATAAAGACGATGAGATAAAAAAAATACACAGAATGCCTCTTCAAACGACAACGGCGAAACTAAACTGAATTATACTAATGCAATTTTCTGAAGGATTTGTATATACTAAGAAAAACCGAAATAATTTATAAATATATTTTATTTTCATATAAGCGAGATATCAATAGCATAATTTTTTTGCATTAGTTGACGCAATAAAGTTTTGAATTTAGTCGTTATAATCATTCTGAATTAGAGGAAATCTTCTTTTGAATTTGTGTATTAAAAAATAGTACCACAATTTTGCTTATTTAATATATACATATGCTTATTTAATATATATATTTTGCTTAGTTATAATATTCGTTTATCATAAGTTTTTTTTAATATATCGCATTTTTTGTTATTTGGCATGAAAAATTAGGCGCTTTCTAGCCAAACATACCAACTCCTTACCAAATATCCCTTTACATATAATGATGTCTATTAGATAGCTTCTACACGATCGGCTTCCACTAATAATTCCAATAAAAAAAGGTAAATAGTAGAGTTCAAAATTAGGTTAAATCTTTTAAATTAAGATTTTGTAATTTAAGTGGAAACAATTATATTATAATTAATACAATATATTTTTTTAGAAATATTTACATATTTGAACATTGTACTCTCATTGAAATCTCTAAGCGACATAATTCTAAATTAAGAAATTAAAAATTTAATCTTCTAATAAAACATTACGTTTCTTATTAAATTATTTGTTGAAGGAATAGATTCTTTAACTCATCAAATTATTGATTAGAATTTATAATTTAGGATAAAATGATGAAAGAAAGATCAGCATTAACATCCCAATTCGAATTTTTAAAGACTTGTCTTCAGCATAAGTTAATTTATTCAAAATGGCATATTTGGAAAGTAATATAATAAAACATAATAATGTATTTGGTAATGTAATAATATTCATAGAAAATAGTATAAAAACCCTGCTATGATAAAAATAGAGTATATATATTTTTTAAATGTTGCGTTTTTTGTTTCTTATGCTAAAGGATTTAAAAGTATACTTGACAAAAAAATAACAAGAAAAATAATTGACCGAGAAAAATTGGTGTTTATTGTTTTTCCCAATTCTATTCAGAATATAAAAATTCGCCTCTTTAAAACCACTGATTGTTTAGATTAGATTAGAACGTTTAGACTGCATAGATGATGTTAGGATTTTTAATTGTCTTTAAAATAAATGTGGATTTCCAAAGCCTAAAAATAAACAAATTGTAAAGATTTTTAGTTCATTTTAAGATAAATATAGAATAATATGTATTATTCTACATTTATCTACATTTTAATGAATTGTAAATGTAGATAATGAAAATGTTTTATCTATATTTTAATGAAATGTAAATGTTGATAATGAAAATGTATTATCTATATTTTAATGAATTATAAATGTAGATAATGAAAATTTATTATCTACATTTTAATGCTTTTATCTGACTATATACTTTTAAATTTTGCATCTCATTTATGCTTCTGTTACAAGAAGAAAAATATTACATAATTTTCAAATTTTCCAAACTTTTATTTAAATAATTTCCCCTTTAAATGTATAAAGCTTTATAATCAATTTGCTCATAGGAACATTTGTCAAGAAATATCAATAAATTATGCTCGTTTATTGATATATAAATTATGTATATTCGTTTCCTCCTCATTCCTTTCAAGTTGAAAAGTTAATTACAAAAATAAACCTGTTAATTCGTCTTAAATTCTATGAAATGTTTATGTCTTTAATTTAATAAGTTACTTAATCATTTCTTGATTTTACTTATTATTTTAGCTGGTATTAAAGATATGAAAAGTGACTATCATATGTATTTGTAATATTAATGCTATTTATATCGAATTTTCTTCAACTTTTCATTCCTTTAGATGTATTTTCCTTTATGATCAAGCATAATTTTTGCTACTTACTAATACAAACCTTAATTTATTTCATTCTCTTTAATGAGCGATTGAAAGAAACAATCCCCAAGATCATTTTTAAAAGTTTTCTTACTAGTCAAACAAGTCGACTCCTCACAAAAGGTAGCCATTTTGTTTTGATTGATGTTTGTGAGACTGCTTCGAAACAATGTGCTTCCCCTAACAATTCCAATTAAAATGTTAAAGCTCAAGAAATTCAGTGATTATTCCAAATCTTTACATCGTGTCTTTGTATTTGTCTTTGAACTTCAGAGTCTCAGAAGAAACAATTAATTTTCTATCACTGAGTAATCGAAAAGTCTTTATTATTGAAAATTTATCCATAAGAGGTAGAAATTTATTGGAAATCAGAAAACTAGATATAGAAATTCTGCGTTGCTATTGTTCTCGATGGCTTTTCAATTGAATTTTGATTGTTCTTTAAAGAGAATATAAATGTAATAAAAGTCCTTCGGGTGAAATATATAATATTTTGTTAATACATATTCATATCTTTTCAAAATGATAGTATTAGATGAAGAATGTTTTATATTTATTATAAAATAATATATATTTGTATTTGACTCGGCATTCAGATATATATATATATATATATATATATATATATATAGCGTTTTCCTATTGAATAGACTTTACTTGAGGACATACCAAACAAATTTATTTACAGTTACTTACAGGATGACTTGATAAAATAAAACTTCAGATAAAAACAATCCAGCAATCAACAGTCACTAACAGTGTAAATACTAGTCTTACGCACAATAAACACAGACTGCAAAACAGCTATCGTATAGCGCAGCAAACAGTAAATCACAGCAAGCTCAATTATACAACATTAGCAGCAACATAAACACAGCTCATTCATAACAAGCGAGAAAAAATATAATCAACTTGCATAACTAGTCGTTACTCCTTCAAGAGGAACTGCCGAAACTGAGGCAAACCGTCCCTTATATAGCCTTACGAGCGCGCGCCCAAAAGCACGCGGAGCTTCGTGAGCGATCCAGTGGCTACCAAACTATTCTGTTCGCCAAATAAACTCGGCTGAGGAAAGGTTCTTCGTCTGCCGTCTTCAAAGATTTCTCCTTCAGCACGCTTTCACGGCGCTCGCCCGCTTGTAACGATATATATATTTACAAATGAGATTTATGCACTATTTACAGATAATTTAATTCTGAAATTTAAACAATATTAATATTTATACAAAATCCAAACATGTAATTAAAATTGCTGTAGTAATTTACATTCTAAAAAACCTTCATTTAGAAACTTTATAAGTGAATTTCAAAAAGGTAATTTCCCGGAGAATGGAAACCCAGCTCTGCGTACTTTAAAAAATAACTTTTTTATAAAACGTCACATATTATATTTAGACACATTATTCCTATATTTTATTGAACATTTAGAATTATCCGTGCCCCACTAAGTATCACACAGGGTTACAGAAGTAGATAACACATTACATAAAGGCATCACATACAGAACAGGTACTCACGCATCACATTCGCTTGCACAGCCCCTTTTTGAACGGAGGGGCAAATTCAAACATATCGCAGAGTGAACGGATAAGAAACTACCATTCCCAAACCGGGGCTAGACCTGAGGACCCCTAGGTAAAGGGGAAGACGCAATACCCTTGTTCAAAGATGTCCGTACACGTTATTTCTATTGTCTCTAAAAATGCTATTGTGTTAAATTCTTATTTGTGTATTATGTAAACGTTCATTATCACTCCTTATAATGTCAGACGACAAGATATTTCAGAACGGCTGTTTAAGAATAAATTTTAATTTAAATTCTGAACATTTACAATGCAAATTAAATTCTCCGTTTAGACTACGCTTTTCAGTCTGTGAATCACAAGAAGAATTATAGAGAATTTGTGGCAAAATTGTTGATTCGAATTTTGATTAGACAATAGCCTTTACAATTTTTTTAAAAAAAACATTAAATAAATACTTAATAATTGGTAATAAACTTCTTTAATATATAT